>JAOUQT010030130.1:0-11462 GCA_025769995.1 Xyliphius kryptos
TCCCAGATCTGCTTAAATAAATATAATCTTTGTTCAATTACTAAAGTGTGTATCTCTTTCCTTTTAAAACGAATACGCGGACAGTTTTTGGTCCAACAGTCTAATACAGTGCTTTCCTCTCCATCACCCCTTACAGGTGTACCTTCAGACACCTGTGATCTTTCTTCGCCTGCTTCAAAATGACATAAGCGTCTCAAGTGCCCCTCTTGTTCACACCCAAAACACTTCATATTGTCAGAAGTAGCAAAAATCACATGATCAAACCCATCAATTTTCAGTTTGAAGGCAAAATTTACAAACCTCAAAACCACTTTTTTTTTTTCCAACAGATTATATGTTGTAACTGTTTACTTTTCCTCTTAATGAATCATTTCTATTGTAGATACAACTTGTCCATAATGTAAAAGTTCATTGATCAGTGCTTCATCGGTCATGTAAGGTGGGACATTTAAAATCCTAATTCTCGTAGCTGGCTTAATGATGGGCGTAAATGTGTCTATTATCCCTATTCCTGTTTTACTACGGTGTTTAACTTTTCTTTACCTCCTAAAAAATCACAACTGCACTGTTCATTCTAGAGCAGCCAGAATGCTGCTGCATTTAACTACATCTCCCACCGCCAAGACACAGGCCTCTACTGAGCACCTAATCTCTAGTACAATGAGAATTCCATGCCAGTAGTACAACAACTTTATATACAATCCTGCACAACACCTGAAAGATGAAAAAGGTAGAAACTCACCCAGAGATCGCTTTCACACTCCTTTTCACTCAGCCACACTCACTCACTTCTGCTCAAACACAGAGAGAGACTTTTTGAATATTACAGTTTCTCAGTCGCTTTGGAGCATTTTTCAGATCAGAATTAGATTTCTTAAAACTACTCGTTCAATTGCACATCATCTAGTCACTTGTGCACATCAAATTGTAATTTATCATTCCTTTATACAAACAGACTTTTTCCTATTTTCCAGAAAGTGCTTGAACTGGATGCCAGTACTGTTCCGTATGAATACATATTCATTGATGAGGCAGAGTTCAACTTGCATAAGATCAGGCGGCAGGGAAGGAACATCATTGTTAACCATCCCATTGTCAATGTCCCTGGGCAGCATGGTGGAAACATCTCTATGTGTGCTGCCATTGGTCACCCTGAGGTCATACATCACCATGCACAACTTGGGCCTTATAATACTCCTCGTTTGGTATCATTTCTTGATGAACTCAAAAACCTCCTCAACCTCCCACAGGAAGAACCAGAGCAGCCCTCCTATGTTTTCATCTGGGATAATATAAATTTCCACCAGGCAGCTCTGTGATGACATCCACGTGGATGATGGATTGGCCATGCAAGGCGTGTCCCGCCCCCCGGTGTTTGGTGAGAGAGAATATTGCAGCTGATGTAGATGAGGTCCTCTGGCCTGACCGAGATCAGAGGTTTGATGAACAGGGATCGGTTTCTTTGCATTTTGCAATAAATTCATTTGTATGGAAACAGATTTTCCTCGTAATGTTTCTCATTGTACTTACAAAGGTGAAAATTAATTTTGCAACATACTACATACAGTAGAAATGGCTTACATTTGTGTCTCATATACATGTAGTACTGTAAATGCTATATGGGGGTCCTACACTGCACCAAATACATATAAAGTACAGAATGGCAATAAATTTTCATGGACTTGTATGCATTTGAATTTGTACAGTGGCCTCATGAACTTAAACATACAAATATTTCTGATAATAGTGCTTTGAGTTTATCTTATCTCTCCAAGAGAAGCATATAAATAGCTGTGTGTGTTGTTTTGGTGGAAGAAATCCGTTTTGCTAGAGATTTGTGGAGTTTTAACAAAGCAGTTAATAATATTCATGTGTGTAGTTTTAAGAAACTGAGCCAAGATTTCTAGAAATGCGTTTGAACATTTGGCAAAAACTTTAGAGGGAGAATTTGGGACAATGTAGAAATTGTGTGAAACAGTGGGCTCCAGGTAAGTTATTACCAACAATTTAAAGGTCATTGGACACTGAATAATTTTACCTAAAACTTTCAAGAGATGAAATTGTGGTATTTGTGACTGACATTTCTAATCAGACCACTTTAAACAAGGTTTATTCTTACAGTGTTTATACACAAAAACCAAATCCCCTGTTCCAAACAAAACATTCTAGTAGAGAAGTAAAATATGTGAAGGTGTCAGTTAAGATGCGTAACATAACATTAAGTCATACATGGGAAAGCTGTGTAAATACTTTTTTAAAAAAGAGACAAGGCTGACTAATGTCTCAAAATCCTAACACACAGACACTGTGCTGTAGCATGATTGGGCTGAGATACATTTTCAGTTCGTTGAACCTGATGCATCTGAATAGTGATTCATTTATTATTCAATAAACATTGTGTTGGTTTTGAGATGGGTGGAGGGCAAATGACAAAGCTCCCACTTTTTATATGGAATTACATTTGTAACACAAAATGTGGAAGGAAATATTTACTTTCAGGAGAAACCTCACAGAGAGGCACATCTTAATCCGAAGTTTTATGTTTAATCCGAAGTTTTACAGCTGAGGAGGACCAGTTTCAATGATTGAAGGTTGTGACCAGATTATACAGGATATGCTACATAATAATTGGTTAGAAACATAAAACACATTTTATTGGTTCCAATAAAAAGTATAAAAACGAACAAAGTATTTATATAAAGAGGAAATGTAAAACATTTAACACAAAAACAAAAAAAAGATTAATTTAAACCTTATCGACACTTAAGGTCACTGATCTATAAATCATACTTTTTTTTAAAAAAATGAGTAAAATTTGACCTCCCACAATCCCACATGGGAACTTCCTGTTTTTTTAATGAAAAGAAACATTGAGTTCTGTATTAAATAAAAAAAAAGATAAATAAAATTAAATGAACACAAATGTTTGTAAATCAGTAAAGGTGACAGTTTGCCACTGACAAAGATATGAAGTGGAAGGGAGTGGCAAAGCGGTGGTGCTGATCAGGGTGCTTGATTAGTGCACCTGAAGCTGCTTCGCCTAATGACCGTGTACCACTTCATAAGATCATAGGCCAAGGGGAAAGAGACCGACCACGAGCTGGTGAAACAGAGGACCCAGCATGACTACCAAAAGAACTGTAATATCTCAGAATTCTTTATGTAGTCAAGTTGGGTCACTTAATAAATCCAGTGCTGTTGTGGTGCAATTCTACATTTACATTTAGTTATTTAGCAGACGATTTTATCCAAATCAACTTACAGGTATCCTTGTTGGTTGGGGTCAGAACACAGGGTTACAGCAACCTGGGGCAATGAGGATTAAGGGTCTTGCTCAAGGACCCACATTGGTAACTTCAGTGGACCTGGGATCCTGTCTCCAGTCCTCATCCTTTCCGACCCTTCGTGATCCCCTACCAACCATTAAGAGTTCTGACTCCTACGAGCCAGTTGACACTCCTAAACAATGGGTAACCAGCCTTAAATCGGCACCTGTATTAAAGAAACCTGTCAAAAGACTCAGTCAGACTTTAACCTCTCCAACATGACCAATTAACTTTCTAAGGATATCAGGGACAAGATCATAGACCTGAACAAGGCTGAAATGGGCAACAAAACCATAAGTAAAAAGGTGGATGAGAAGGTGACAACTGTTGGTGCAATAGAAAGAAAATAGAGGAAATATAAAATCACTGTCAATCAACCTTGATCTGGGGCTACATGCAAATTTTCACCTTATGGGGTATCATGAGGAAAATGAGAGATCAGCCAAAAAACTTCATAGATTGTTAATGATCTTGGGGCAGATGGGACCAAAGTCACCAAGAAAACCATTGGTAACATTGTGCCGTAAAGGATTAAAATCCTGCAGTGCCTGCAAGATCCCCCTGCCCAAGAATGCACATGAACACCATTTGATTTTGAGAGTAATTATAGAAGGTGCTGTGATCAGATGGGACCAAATTTTAGCTTTTTGGCAAAATCTCAACTCGCTGTGGTTGGAGAAAGGGAATTGCTGACTTATGACCAAAAGAACACTGTCGCCACTGTCAAGCATGAAGGTGGAAACATTGTTTTGGGGAAATGGGGGAATAAATGGAGCCATGTAGCATCCTGAGTGACAACCTCAGGACATCCACCACAAAATGGATTGTGGCTGGGTCTTCCAGAATGACAATAACCCGAATCGTAAAGCCAAGGCAACAAAGAAGTGGCGCAAAAAGAAGCACATTAAGGTCATGGAGTGGCCTCCAGACGCACGCAAACTTTATCATCGACTAAAAAATGTCTTACTGCTCTGGGTGCCAACAAGGGTTTTGCTACCAATTATTGAGTCTTGATTGCTAGAGATAAAAGCTATTTCTCTCTGCAAAATGCAAATAAATATATAAAATTATAAAGAGTGGTTCTCTTTTCAGTTATTGAAAGCAACACACCCAGAGTAGATGGAGAATCTGCATTTCTAGATGTATTGCAGACATTGTTATGATGGCCTTTAACATCTTATGCTTGTTTCATAATTGTAGTTTTTCTGCCAAAAACGTGTATACATACAATGCTTCCAAAACATTTGGATAAAAACCTGGCTAATGAGAGCTGGAATAAGTTTCTTTATCATTGTGTATGCGCTGGTGTCGTTTCAAATCATTTTTTTGAAAAAAACTTTTTCCACACTGTGGGCAGGAATAGGGTTTTTCTCCTGTGTGAATACGCTGATGCCGTTTAAGAGTACTCGGGTAAGTAAAATTCTTACCACAATGTAAGCAGGAATGTGCTTTTTGTCCTGTATGAATGTGCTTGTGTTCTTTAAGACTACTCCGTCTAATAAAACGCTTTCCACAACAAGAGCAGGAAAATGGTTTTTCTCCTGTGTGAATACGCTGATGCACTCTAAGACTACTCTGCTGAGTAAAACTTTCTCCACAATGTGAACACATATATGGTTTTACTCCAGTATGAATGTGCAGATGCTGCGTGAGACTACTCTGTTTAGTAAAACTCTTTCCACACTGTGAGCAGAAATAGGGTTTTTCTCCCGTGTGAATGTGCTGGTGTGATTTAAGATTACGCTGATTAGTAAAACCTTTTCCACACTTTGAGCACATATACAATTTTACTCCTGTGTGAATGTGCATATGTTGTGTAAGACTACTCTTTTTAGTAAAACTTTTTCCACACTGTGAGCAGGAATATGGTTTTTCTCCCTTGTGAATACGCTGGTGTACTTTAAGATTACTCCGCTGAGTAAAACGTTTTCCACACTGTAAGCAGGAATATGTTTTTTCTCCTGTGTGAATACGCTGATGCACTATAAGATTACTCTGAATAGTAAAACTTTTTTCACACTGTGAACAGGAATATGGTTTTTCTCCCGTGTGAATACGCTTGTGTACTTTGAGATTACTTTGATGAGTAAAACTCTTTCCACACTGTGAGCAGGAATATGGTTTTTCTCCTGTGTGAATTCGCTCATGCACTATTAGATGACTCTGATTAATAAAACTCTTTCCACACTGTGAGCATGAATATGTTTTTTCTCCTGTGTGAATATGCTGATGAAGTTTAAAAGAACTATTTCGAGCATAACTTTTTCCACATTGTGAGCACATGAAAGGTTTTTCTTCTGTGTGAATGCGCGGGTGTTGGTCAAGTTGAAACTGTGGAGTGTAACTGTTTTCATATTGTGAGAAGGAATGTGGCTTTTCTTCTGTGTGAACACTCTGGTGCCTTAGAAGAAGACAGCTTTCGGAAACTCCTTCCACACTGTATGTCGGAATATTTTTCTCATCCTCTGTGGATGTGCTCATGTTCATTCTGTGAAATTTATTCCTGTAAACAGAAAGATGAATTTTTTTCTTTCATGGAATATGCTGATTTTGACGTTATTTATCTACAGTGAGGGAAAAAAATCCACAGACTTGTTATTTTGTCTTTTAAATAAGTTCCAAATGAGGTAAAACAATGTTGTTGCTGTTTGCTTTTAGATCATTAATAACTAGTAACTAGCAGGCAGCCAGGGTTCTGTTTGTACAGTTTGTACCTTAAACGTCTGTTTCTTAATCCATGTTTTCATACAAAAGTATAAAAAGGCTGTAGAAATTCAAAGGAAGAGTTCATAGCGTGAGGATATTCCAGATGTACACAACATATGTTGTCCATAAGCATGGAAAAGCTGCTAGTATTCTCCAATATTGTCAATCTCCAGAGGAAAGGCATCATTAGAGCATCTTCATAGCCTATTAGAAGGCTATCATCTTGCATCCATTTTATAGCCACATCAGTTTTCTTTCCATAAGCCTTTAAAACAAACAAAAAATTAACAGGCACCAGGTATCATGATTTAATCTGCAAATACAATTTTTATACTCCAACTTAATTATTAGTCATAATTCTAGCTCAGTAATTCACAAGTAGACCTTTTGAGTAACACTTCTGGGTTCTTTAATCAGTCTATCAGTGACTGTGACCAAGAACCACTGTTCTAGATATGTATTAGTTTAGTAGTCAATTAACACATTTTTAACAGTTTAAAATCCATAAATGTTTAAATACTTCTTATAATTTGCACCACAAATGTATTATAATGCACATATGTCTAGTAGATACTAACTTGTAACTTTATTCAAAGGTGAAAAAATTTAAATTTTGTTTGAGGGTCCTGATAAGTGACGAAAAGGGCATTCATCTTTCATACGAAGCAGTTTTGGTATGTTTATAGTTTTACACTTAGTATTGTAATTTATCATTTTTACCTGTTTGATTGTAATAACCTTGTTATTCCTTAAACCTGGGGTCGGCACTAAAGTATAGCCGCGGGCCAGATATTTTCCAATCACCATATGACAATCTACCAGTGGTGCAGTAGATTTTTAGTAAACCAGCACACTCAGAATTTTTGATATGTATGCACTTGAGTCTCTGTATTTGAATAATTATTTAAAAGGGGTGTGTTCAAGATTATAGCAGCGTGGAGTTCAATTAGTGAGGTCAATCATTCTGTGAGGAAACAGGTGTGAATCAGGTGACCCAGTCTTAAATTACATGTGAGTAATGTAACAGTTAAAAGACACCTGTGTGAAGCTAATCTATTAGCAACAAGTCCTCGCAAAGTTCCATTGTTAAAAAAGAAGACATTTACTGAAGCGGATACAATTTGAAGAGCACATCGAGTGGCCTAAAGAGAAATGGAGAAACATATTGTTGACTGATGAAAGCATCATGATATGGGCACGTTTCTCACTATAATACTGGGCCTATTTACCACATACCACGTATCATGGACCACTTTGCATATATCAGAATACTTGAAAAAGTCATGTTGCTCAGGTCCACTGAAGTTACCAATGTGGGTCCTTGAGCAAGGCCCTTAACCCTCATTGCTCCAGGGATTCTGTACATAAACGTGTGTTCTGACCAGAGCAATTAAGGGATACTTGTAAGTGGCTATGTATAAAAGCATCTGCTAAATGACCAAAAGTAACGTAATGTAATGGCTTACGCTAAAGAGGAAACAAAACAACAACCCTAAACAAGCAAAATCTTGGTTACAGTCCAACATGATTGAGGTTATGGAGTGGCCAGCCCAATCTCCAGACCTTATTTCGATAGAAAACTAGTGAGGTGACATCAACGATGCCATTTTTGAGGCAAAGCTGGGAAATGCAAATAAATCGTGGTATGTAGTCAGTTTGTAAAGATGCAAACACTGCTATTTTTTGAACATCGCAATGTTCATTTTTTCATATTTTCTGTAAAGTAGTTAAAAATTATATACATTTCTCTTCATGTTTTTATTTTAAAAATGGTATGCAATGTTCCTAATGCAAAGAAACCTATTATAAAGATTTTGCCACTAAATTCTTGTTCTTCCAAAACAAACAGAACGCAACTCTTAGATGCTCGCACTTTTACTATATTTAACATTACAGTCCATCTTCTCCCCCTCACAATACCTTTCTGTTAGCTAAGGTCTTTTTCACAGACACGATTAAGGGCATCAGAAAACTATTTTATATTACCCATATCCTCAACACTACATTACACACATCCAATCAACCAAACCTCTTATCTTTCTTCCCTCTCATATGCAAGATTTTTTTTTTGCCAATAAACCCACTACTTATCCCATTGATTCCATTCAATCTCACCTCCTTTAATCCTCTGCTCCCTCTATTAAACCAACACTCACACCATCATTAACTTCTCTCTCACCTTCTGATTCTTTTAAACAGGCCATAGTTAAACCTCTGCTCAAAAAGCCAACGCTTAACACAAATCTTGAGAGCTACAGACCTTTTTCACTTTAACCTTTTCTGTCTAAAGCGCTCGAACATGTGCCATCTACACAGGTCTCCAGGTTTCTTACTCAATATAACCTTTTTGTTCCCGATCAGTCTGGTTTGAAGTGTGGTCATGCCACTGAGACACCATTACAAAGTCAAAGCAAACTCTTAATCCTACGTTCTCCTCCGGCTTGACCTCTCAGCAGCTTTTGCTACAGTAAATCATTAGATTCTAGGCTTTGAATCGGTCCCATCTGCTAAAAGGACCTTTTAATTATAATGAAATTGGGATGTCTTAAACTCTTACCAACTACTCACTGGAGTTCCTACGGACTCTGTACTTGATGGAATAACCTGGTGGTACAATATATTCAGGTCATCAGCTGACCTCATTTTTGGGGGATATAACGTTGATGTACGTTGACATAACTAACCACAGCAACCCCAGATCATAGCATGGACCCCACACAGTCTTGTACTGTAGGCACTAGGCATAATGGGTGCATCTCTTCAAGTGGCTCTCTTCTTGAATATCCTGAATAATTCCAATCCTTTGAGTTGCCTTCACATTGGGCATGTGGAAATGTTCTTACTTTCACAATTAAACATATGCCAGAATTGTATTGTTTTTCTATCATTTGATTTCAACACACGTTTGTGATTGCCGATCACATTCCTTCCTTAAATGTAATAAATTCATTTACAGTTTATTGTTAAATATCAAGTAACATGGTTAATGGTTTACTGTTTGTGTAGTTTGTGGTGGTATGGTGGCTCTGAGGTTAATGCGCTCACCTACACTGGTGACAGGTCCAGTGTTTCTCCTCCTTTTTTCAAATGAGAGCTGTGATCACATTCACGACCTTGTTCAGTAGAACAGCTAAAATAAACGAAATGTTTTTGTTGTTTTGCTAAATAAAGTTTACAGCATAGTGGTTTGTTTAACTCGAGTAATAAGAGAATCATAAACATGTCACTTTATACTTATTTCTGTTTAGTGTTACAGTGCATTTTACCGTTATTAGTATTATAAACAATCCCATAATCTAGAACAAAGTCTTAAATAAATGCACCCTCTATCAGTCTTATTTCCATCCTGATTATCCACACATAGCATAAATCTTAAATACGTTTAATAAAGAAACTTACCTTTAGCAATGAAGTAGATTTTATCGGATGATAATAATGATGAGCATAACTTTGATTTTTTATTAAATCTCTCGGAGCTACAAACAGACTCCGCTGCTGCTATTGTTCTTTTTCTTCTTTTCCTGTTTATTGGCGGTAGGATTTAAATATAGAGGAATAACGCCATCTAGTGTTTGGAAGACAAACTTCAATGCATATCGACAGACAGATAGACAGATATATAATAAGTTAGTGAGTAAGTAAGTATACTTTATTGATCACTGAGATAATTAAAGAGCCTGATGGCGCAAAGAGTCTGTCGGTAGAGCAACTTAGAGACAGAAGCCTGTCACTGAAATAGCTTCTTTGGTCCATAATGATGGTGTACAGTGGGTGACCATCATCATCCATGATAGAGAGCAGTTTGTTAAATTTCCTTTTTATCTGCAACATTAAGCACAGACTCCAGTTTCACCCCTACAACTGACTCGTCAGCTCGTCTGACCAGCTTGTCAAGTCACCTCTTATTTTTTCTTTTTTATGCTTCCTCCCAACAAATCACAGCATAAAAACACAGCTGGACACCTGATAGAACAACTGTTGTAGTTTTCTACAGATGTTGAATGACCCCAGCCTCCTCAAGAAGTAGAGAACCTTTTTGTACAGGATATCAGTGTTGACTGACCAGTCCAACTTTTCATCCAGATGTAATCTGAGGTACCTGTATGCCCTTAACCATATCCACATCATCCACATTAATTGAGACAGGCTGAGTGCATGGTCTCTGTGGAAGTCCACCACCATGTCCTTGGTTTTGGAGGTGTTCAGTAGCAGGCTGTTCCTTTGGCACCATGTAATGAAGACATCCACCAGGTCCCTCTACTCCGCCTCCTGCCCTTCTCTTACACAAGCCATGATTGTCCGAAAACTTCTGCATGTGGCACGTCACAGATTTGTACTTGAAGTCTGACGTGTAGAGTGAAAATAAAAAAGTACAGTCCCCCATCGTGCTCCTGACCTTAGTCACTGACATACAGTCCATCAGTCTGATGTACTGCGGTCTGCTAGTGAGGTAGTCTGTAATCCAGGTGACCAGCTGCTGATCCACTTGCATCTTTGTCAGTCTGTCTCCCAGTTGAAGGGGCTGGGTGGTGTTAAAGACACTAAAGAAATAAATAAAACATGACTTTTACAGCTCTGCCCTCCCTTGTCCAAATGCGAGTGTTTCTGTGTATCCGAAAAAGACCAGCACAGCATCCTCCACTCCTACTTTCTCCTTGTAAGTTGTTAGTGCTAATCACTAAGCCAGCATGCCACCCTTTAGAGCAGCCAATTTACCTTATATCCATATTTTTGAAATGTGTGCTGAAACCAAAAGCCCAGAGGAAACCCATGCAGACACAGGGAGTACATCTACCCAGATTGGGATTCAAACCGGGAATATCCATGTATATCAACATATAATGCAAGAAAAACATTAATACATAAATACAAACAATAATAAAAAAGTGCCATTCAGCGTTTTATTACCTTACCTAGATTAGATGATATACCTATGTATCCTTTAGAACCTGAAACAGAACTTGTTTCTGCACTAATCTCGCTCCTGCCTCATACGACAGCAAACCCTATAATGTAAAATCTTAGTGGCCTTTTGCAGTGAGGAATAAAGTTGGCCTTTGCACAAAGTGTTTTAAGCAGTGAAGTATAATATGTTCTTGTGTCTCTTTGTGTGTGCAATACCTACTCCAAATTGCCCCTATACTGTAGTGTGTGTGTGGGTGTGTGTGCGTGTGTGGGTGTGTGTGCGTGTGTGTGTGTGGGTGTTTAGTGTGTGCCCAGCGATGGATTGGCGGCCTGTCCTGGGTGTATCTGCCCAGCGCCCAAGACATTCTCCCCTGAATGGCCATGAAGAATTTCACCGCAACCCTAGTAGAGAATTAAGCGGAAGATAATGAATAAATGAATGTTGATTTATAGTTGAAACCAAAAGTTTACATACACTATATAAAAAGACACATATGCATTTTTTTCTCACTGTCTGACATGAAA
>JAOUQT010030148.1:0-11462 GCA_025769995.1 Xyliphius kryptos
CATTGGTAACTTCAGTGGACCTGGGATTTGAACCCCCAACCTTCTGATTGATAGTCCAACACCCTAACCACTGAGCTGCCACTCCCTCTAACCACTGAGCTACCACTCCTTTTTAGTAGTAAAGTAAGCATCCAATCCAATAATCCAGAAGAGCGTTTCTGTGGTCAGGCACTGATGTGGACGAGGGGCCTTTGCTTACGTCTCTGATCTAGTTTATTACAAAAGTGTTTGTGTCGTTAGGGTTAGAGCTCTGTGTGGACCAATTATTTCCACAACAACTCACCAAACCAGACCTTTAGAACATTATTTTAGTATAACGCTGGCTGTGTGCTCGTCTTTATAAACCATAGTAAAACGTTTGAGTTCTATGATTTAGAGTTATGCCCATATACTTTAGCAATAATAGCACAATTTATATTTTCAAGGTAAAACACATGCCATATTGAAATATAGGCAGCACAGTGGTGTAGTGGTTAGCACGTCTGCCTCTCCAGGTTCACCGCTTTCCTTCCACAGTCGGAAAACTTGGATTCAAGGTGAACTGGCTTCTCAAAATTGCCCCTACAGTATATCTATGTTTCCAGCGATGGTTTGGCATCCTGTCCTAGGTTTATCCGCAATTCTACTCCCTAGTAGAGGATTAAGAAAAATATTCTAAGATGTAATATTTAAATATATCACCTATAAAATCTATGTTAAATTATTAATACATGAATATTTCCAGAATATTTTCCTGAACCCCCAAATAACATGCTAAAATAGTGGTAGCAAGGACTTCCTGGTGTTGTCGGTTTCTAAGGACCCGTGTGAAGACCGAGGCTCAGACCGGGCCCCATCAACAGTGCAAGACACCAATGTACAGATTATGTAATGATGAAATGAAACCGTTTCGACAAAAATAAAAGAACTGATTAAGTTCAGTAAAAAATTTCTAAATGTATAGAACAGTCCACAGGACTGCAGCGCCACCTGTCCAATAGAATGCGGTCAATTCTTTATTACTTCTGTATTTACAGTAGTTTATCCGCTGTATATTCAGGATCTTTAAATCTGACTATTATTGTCCTGTGAATTATAGATTTGGACGATGATAATTTTTCACATGATTTCAAGCAAAATGTACCCTTCATCAATTTTGCACTTTATTTTTTGGTTGTGTGTCATCACTTATTGAGTGCCATTTCCAGCCTAAGGAGGTGGGAGGCCTGCAAAGTGGAGCAGATTTGAGTCGAGATTTGAAAAACATCTTGAAATGATAATCACAGTTCCTCTGCAGGGAAAAAATGCAGATGACTCAGTCTGTCTACAAAGACCGTATTCGATATGTTCCTCTCCATCAAACGCCCTCAAAGAAAGTGTGCTGATTCAGTAACAGCTCCCCCAACTGGCGTCATGATCACGTTCATTAAGATATGAGAGAGAAGCAGTGGTTCTGCATCAGCACTCTGGGTCAGAGAGAACTTTGATCTGTGTGACCGCTGGTTTAAGGTTTCATTCACAAAGTCGATGAGCGTCTGATTATGAGGTGTGGCTGAGCAACGGCTGCGGGTTCCATTACACTCCATCGGTCATTTGGAGGAGCTGTGACTTTAGTGGTTTTCTGGGAAGTTTGTTTATTACTGAAATATGAAGAATCCAAACTCTTACTGAAAGTCTTGAGGGATATTTGGAAAAATAATCAAATGCCACAGCTTTGTGCTGTGATCTTATTTTGTTATAACTGTAAAACAGCTGTTCTCATACTTTTTTGGCCTGAGATCTACTTTTTTCAGTGGACAGGTCATTGTGATCTATTAGGATTCATCTTTTTTTTTTTTAAAGCTTCAATGCTTTTAACATTTTTACATTTTGATATAAATAGCAATACAAACAAATCCACTGAAAATCCACTATTATTTTGAAGATTTGCACTGAATGGTGTCAGCCAGGTGGGAGAAATCTGAACAGTTACTGCAGATGCCAATACTCAAGCAGGCTTCCAAATGATCATCAGTGAGGGTGTATAATATCTGGCAGATTCACATAAGTAGGTTGCTGTGAAATATGTGGCACATTTTTTTATGTTTGTAAGAATATGTGCCACATACACTTTTTCTAATATTTTAAATATTTATGCAGGGAATAACAGCAAGCTGGAACTCTAAGCTAATAGCACGGCATGTGATATCCAACTGTAGTCTGCAGACACTGAACACTGACCTGATTAAGTCATGTGACAAAATTAACCAACAAAAACTCACTGCCAGTTTTATGGCACAAATAAGTACAAATTACAAATAACCAGCAGGGGGAGCGGTCTATCACGATCAACATATTAGGCGTGAGACAATAAAAATTTCTTTTTCTTCTTTTGTGCTGTTCCCATTGGGGGGCACCACAGCACCTTTCCTAGCTTTTGGTCAGCACCTCCATCTCTAAGCCATACCTTATAAACTGAGAAGGAAAATAATGATACACAGGGGAACAGCCAAAAGAAGAAGTTATCAGTGTATCAGAATAATTTTACAGGCAGTGGAGCATGTGAAATTACGTGGAAACTTTTCTGTGCTTGAAATCTCTTACATATTTAACCTAAATATGTTGATTCCAGGTAATATCTTTAACCTATAGGCCTGTAAGTAACACTGACAGATCCTTTTTTTCCCTGTAGCCACACCGGCTCACTCCCAGTTTATATTACAGAGAAATGTAAAGTGCACTGGACACCTGCGTCTTGTTGCCATGGTATCACAAAAACATTCAAGGTGAGGTTAAGGTCACACCCATCCAACCTGTCAGGGGCATCTATCCACTTTAACTGAGTGGGGGCCGCAGATTCCTGCTCTGGGTCTCGTCAGTGTAGCTGGTTAATGTGAAAAGCGGTGGAATAAAATTAATCCCATCCTTGTTCACTGAAGCCCCCAGTGTTTTAACACTGCACTTTATAGCCTACAAACGATAAAATAAACATTTATACATTATACATGAAAGAAAGTGCCTTATAAAACAGCTAAATAATTGAAATAGATGTTTCCCTCTTACACTCACTGAGACACTACGGTGCAGTTCTGTAAAACATCTGCAGGAGCTGGTGTAGAATTACAAACACGCGTTCATTTACAGCGTTTTTATTTCTGTGCATTTATTTATGTAAGGACTGTGTCTTACTGCATCACATGACCATCTTGGCTATTGTTATTTTTAGTTACGATAGTGCAATCTTTATATCAGCTACCATTTGGTATAAAGTATGAATGCAAACATTTAGATTTCTAGTAATTACAAAATACAGTGTATTATTTAATGAAATTAATTATTCGTGTTTTTCGGTTTTCTCCCACAGTCCAAAAATATGGATTCAAGATGAATCGGCTGCTCCAAATTGCCCCTCTAAATGAATCGGCTGCTCCATACTGCCCCTCTAAATGAATCGGCTACTCAATATTATCTTAATTGCCCCACATGGTGGTTTAGTGGTTAGCCTCTCAGCACTGGGAATTCCAGGTTCAAATCTTAATCTGGGTGGAATTTCCATCTTCCTGTCTCCGCATGTGTTTCCTCTAGTTTTTTCCCACAGTTCAAAAACAGGAATTCAAGGTAAACTGACTGCTTTTAATTGCCCCATATAGTCTGTGTGCATGTGTGTGTAAGTGAATGTAAGTGAGTGTGTAATAGCCTGTTCCTATATATTGTTCCCAGTGGTGGATTGGCGCTCTGTCCTAGGTGTATCCATGTACATCGGAAACGATCTCCCCTGAATGGGTAGGATTAAGCATGTCTCTAGGATTAAGCGAAAGATAATGGGATGGCATTAGTTTTTTAATAGGATCTGTTCCAGTCACGCTTGTTAGGTTCTAGGCACAAATATTCAAATGTTACATAAACAGGACAGCTTCACTCACATAACTTGCATCTAAACACTGTTTGATTAGTACAGATCACGAATTCTGGTTACAAATTATAAAATTGTTGTAGTGGAAATTTAGTACAGAATCATAATCCACCTATACATTATTTTCTCAAGGTTATGAATGAACTGCGTTCTGAAATTTGGTCACTGGGTGGCAGTATTTGACTCTTAGAGAAACTGGAAACCTGTTACTCAGTGTTTACTTATTATTATTTTGTTTTTATATTTTACAGCTTTTTACAGGCATCAATACTGTCTTGCTTCTCCTAGTGGGTATTAGGAAGTGTGTGTGTGCATGTGTGTGTGTGCGTGTGAGAGAGCCGAATCAAGATCTGTGTATAATGATAAAATGCATAAACATCATGCAAAAAGCTTTAGTTTAATACCTTATGTTTGCGCTTTCACAATTTAAGCCTGATAAATTATAGCAGCTATTTTCTGTCATCATATATTATTTAAAAACCCGATCCTTCTGTTGACTCAGGTATGTTACTAAGCCTTGACCTGACTCCACACTTAAATGTGTTAACTAAAAGAACAGCTTTCTTTTGTGTTCTAATTCAAAAAGTTGTCATTTCCCCCCCCCCCCCCCGTGTTAATGTCAGGCTTATAATGTAATACTTCATATACAGTATACTATATATTTAACTTGTATATAAGTGGAGCTTCTGTCAGCTTACTGTCATAATTCTCGTGCTGTACAGCTGCGGCTTGACCCCTACCTAATGAAGTGCTGCATCCCACTGGGTGACATCCCACTTACCTCAGTGGGGTGCCATGCTGTGTCTGCTGTTCATGATTGTTTAGGGACCACCGTCACCGGTACTGATTTATTTCCGCAATTTAGCGAAAGAAAATGTGGAAGCAGGCCAACTAACACTGTTTTAACAATAGCTGTAAGCTGCATGGCATGAGGGCTGAAAACTAATGAAAGCTGATGTGCCAGCCAGCATGGCCTCATGAGACAGAGTGGACAAGTAGCTTCTACAGTCCAGGCATGCTGGTGGATGCTGATGGGAGTGTGCCCTTGAAGAAAGAGGCACGATAACAGCGTCTCTAGCAGAAGGGGGAAGGGATGTATGTTGAATCTGAAGCTGAAATACAGAAGAGAAAATATGAAAAAGTGTGTATAGAGATTGTACAACCTGGTTAGAGATCAGATGTGTGCACTGATTTGAAATCTTGTTGCATTTACACGGGTGTGTAAGGGCAAAAATTTTGGAGTTGTTCATGACTTTATTGAAAAAGCTCAGGTGATCACAAGCTATTGCTCTTGACATCCTTAAAAATGCGTAATGTGATCCCCATTCAGGTTCTGCTGTTAAGCCTAATGGGTTCTGTCAGTTATATTTAGACTTAGTACCAAAAAATACAACAAACATTCTCAAAAATGACAGAAAGATAGAAGATCAAGCAAACTTGATTTGAGTGCAGTTACACCTCATTCCTGTGAATTATTGACAATAATGCGCGACCTCAAGTGCCTTATTGCTTTTATAAAATGGTTAAAAGAGCATTAATAACACACTATAATAGAAAACATTGATTCATAAATACATTTATTGAAAGCAAAATTGTTACTAAACTGATCTTCTAGTAAACTAAACGCTAAGCGCTGAATAACAGAATTCTGATTTCTCTAACAATTAAATCCCGGCACCTTGTTGCCAAATAACAGAACGCAGTTCACAAAAACGACAGGAAAATAATGTAATGTATATCACACATTTATCAGAATGTGATGTGCTCAGAGGTGTGTGCAATAGTCAATAATGTCACAGCTGGACAAACAGCTCAGCCAATCAGATTTAAGGACCAGAACTACCATTTTATAATTAGATTTATAAAACGTGTGATGTTACACTATTAACCTGGACCCGGGTTCACCAACATGGTGTCTGGGGCACCAGGTCGTCTGCGAGGACCACGAGTAGCTCATGAGTCTTCTAAAAATAGCTCGCCATAGCGACACTTACTGGTGAGCTGCAAAGCAGCACAATGTTGAGAGATTTCAGAACGTGTCACACGTGCAACCATGTTAACCATCAATCATTCAGCGCAGTATGAGCGGGAAAAGCTGGCAAGTTGAAAACAGCTATTTTTTCACAAAACTGTTTAAAAACTACATGGATGAACATGATTCATTATTAATAATTACATATAATTAAAGGTTTATTGAGCAAATTTGTTATTTCAGAAGTGTGTATCTCACTATAGCCCTTCCATTCATCGGTACCCAAGAAGTTGCTCTTAGTATCAAAAATGTTGGTGACCCCTTAACTAGACTAATCAACCAGTATCATATGATGTAAAGAGGCAGTGTGTAAGTAACTACACCAATCAGCCACAAGCTTTAAAACCTGTCATTGTAATTAAATGATATGTATTAAGAAATATTCCTTTAAGAAAGCTTATGCCATGGCTGGTTTGCTGCATAGCGCTTCATCACTCCACCTGCCTGTGATGTGGTAGTGTTAGCCTTTTTATTGATTTCATTAATTCATTTGTCAGGGATCCTGCACATTAATTATCATTTCAATTTACATTTCAATGTAAATGTGCCAGAGTTCCCTAGATGGCTAATTTTTATCTTTTGTCCTTAGGTTATAGCACACAGAATACACCATAAACATAACATATATAACATGACATATAATTAAAACATAAGAGACCAAGATATGGTTAACTATGGTTACCAGTTTGGTCAATTTTAAGCCAAGTCTTTAGTTTATACTTGAAGGTTTTGTAAACTGTCAAATCAAGAATAGTAAAAGGTATAATGTTCCAAAACCGGGTGGCTCTAAATGAAAAAACCGTCTGCCCAAACTTACTATGTTGGTGTCTAGTAGACCTACTGTACCTTAGACCTAGATGTACCTTATTCTTGGTGCACTGCATTCAGATGAAGTATGACTGCATTACATAGCATTACATTTGAGTTAAAACCAAGTTAATATTCCATGATGTCAAATTTAACCTGCTCCTATTTTTCAGTGGTTTTTAAAATCTCTATTAAATCTTCAAAAAAACACAATACTGTGGAAATCCTGCAGCAAATCTATCAAAACTTAATTATACGTCTTTAAAATATATTCTATTCTAGGTTTATAGCATTTATTAAATTTAGGGGTATAATCTATGATATAGGGACCTAGAAATAAAATAAAACAAATGATATATTGGTATTAAGTATTGTATATGATGATTAAATAGGCGATGTTGTAAATACAACTCAAGATGTGTGTATATATATCAGTAAATTACACAGTGTTGGGGGTGGAGGAATGGACAATTTGTTAAAATGATTATTTAGGGAATACCCCTCCCCCTGCAAGACTGATTGAAGTGGAAATCTCTGAAGGGTTCATGTGAAATGAAAGGCTTTGATGTTTGGATGATGCCGAACAAAATCTTTTAAATTATGATAGAAACGTTGTCAGTTTTTACTAATTTTTTAAATCATCAAAAGACGATTAACTTTTGGTTCTTCGTTGGTTACATTTAGTCATTTTTTTTTTTTTGGTTGATTGTAAAGTTTTTTAGATCATGTTACGCAGCTGTAAGTTTGCAAGCCATTGCTTTAATTCTTTATCAGTGTTTCTAGAACACCGGGTTCTGGTGGCTTGATGTTTTTGTTGGTGGATTATTCTTAGTTTGGCAGCAATACTGGGGTGGTTAAATACTTTAGTAGCCCTGTTGTCTGATCCACTCACCGGTGCAACACTCACTTAAACCACCTCCACACCAGTGTCACTGTAGAGTTGGGGACTTATCCACTATCCAATAAGCACCTGGTCTCTGGTGGTACTCTGGAGGTCTTGACCATTACAAAAAAGGACCAAAAAGACCATGTTCTGCAATAGTTTTGAACATTAAATATAATCTTACTAAGTCTAAAAAATGACTTTAATACAACAGATTTCATTAATTGTTGTATCATTTTTACTATTTTGAAAATATTCTGATCTCAGATCTCATACATGTACAGGCTGCTCTGAAAAATACAACTTCAAGATTTAAAATGTACTATAAGATTTATATTATAAGATAAAAAATAATTGACATAATTTCCATACTCTGTACAATGGTTTTGCTTCCTTTGGAGAACATGCTAAAATCTGTTGGTAGACAAGTAATCTAACATGGAATTTAACTACAAATGCTTAAATTAGGGATGAGACTGTATATGTATAGCCCTGTGGTGTCCTGTCCTGGGTGTATCTGCCCAGCGCCCGAGATGTTCTCCTCTGAATGGGCATAGGGAACCCCACCGCAACCCGCGAACAGGATTAAGCAGAACATAATAAATGAACGAATTAATGAATGTATGTATGTGTGTGGAACCCTAATCAACTACACAATGTTAGTTACTTATAATAAACTATTATTAATAAACCATTTTTCCCATAAAAAATACCACTTCAAAATAAAAACTAAATGTTTATTGAGGACCTTTTCCAAAAGGTTTCTTTCCATTATTGGTTCTTTCGCATAATCCCATTAGAATTAAAATTAAATAATATAAAAAAATCATAATATGAACCTATGAGTACAATTTTTAGACACTTGGCCTATATGCTGTTCCTGACCTCTTTGATAACTCTTCTTGTACTTTTTATAAAAGCGCAGGCAGCCATCCTTTTACCATTCTGGCCCTCATTTCTCCAGGGATGCTGTATCAACCCTGTGTTCTGACCCCAACCATCAAGTTGCGATACTTGTAAGTTCATTCATTATATTCCGCTTATTTCTTTATGGGGGTCGCGTGGAGTTACCCCATGCCCATCCAGGGGAGAATGTCTCGGGCGCTGGACAGATACACACAGGACAGGGTGCCAATCCATTGCTGGGTACACTCTCACTCACACAGCCATACACACACTATACATGGCAATTTAGAGCATTCAATTTACCTTGATTCCATGTTTTTGGAATGTGGGAGAAAACCTGAAAACCCGGAGGAAACCCATGCAGACATGGGGAGAACATAGAAACTCCACCCAGATTGGGATTCGAACTGGGAATCCCCAGCACCGAGAGGTGAATGTGCTTACCACTAAGCCACCGTGCTGCTTATTTGTAAGTTGTCTAGGATAAAAGCAGCAGCTAAATGACCAAATGTAAACGTATCTAAGGGTTGTGGGTTCAAATCCCAGGTCCACCGAAGTCACCAATGTGGGTTCTTGCGCAAGACTCTTAGCCATCATTGCTCCAGAGATTCTCTATGAAACCAGTTCCGATCCCAACTATAAAAGTGAGGTACTTGTGAGTTGCTTTACATTAAATCAGCTGCTAAATGAGCAAATGTATCTCAGGGTTGTGGGTTCAAATCCCAGGTCCACTGAAGTCACCAATGTGGGTTCTTGAGCAAGACTCTTAACCATCATTGCTCTGATTCTGTATGTAACCGGTTCTGACCCCAACTATAAAAGTGGGGTATTTGTGAGTTTCTTTGGATAAACATATTTGCAAAGTGACCCAATGTAAAGGTGACGTTTTGTGAGTTTTATCCCATTTCTTTGTTGTGCTCGGTGGATAAATTTGTCTATTTCCCAGCACACTAACAGACAAATATGTGGAAGAATATAGTTCTGTCAATAACTAGTTGTGGTTGGTAGAATGTAGTTGACTTCTCATACTCATTCCTCTTTAGGCAGCATGACTTTGCAGTTAGGGATGTTAACGGTAACGTTTCAGCACCACGGACAGCTCACTGTCCTCCGGCTCGCTTGTGCTTTATGATGTAACAAAATGTCTGAGGCTTAATCAGCTTTGATGCAGAACAGGAGGCTGATATTTAAACATGTCTTCATTTACATCACACGTCTATATTTAGAGCGTTGCTTATTAAAATGCAGCACAGACAAAATCCCTTTTACTCCTGGTTATTATGCCCGGCTTGGTTGATTAACTCCGTTTCATCTGTGAGCAGTTTTACAGAAACCGCATTTTAATTTGCGAACAGGTTGCCAAGTTATTATTGGGAGGAATCTGTAAAACTTACTTACAGCAGCAGGAGAATGAGATCAGGTCAGCCAATCGCTCGAAGCATGAAGAGAACAGGCTTCCTCAGCTCTGTGTGGGAGACAGGACTCTTCTTTAAGCCGGGGAGCTGCAGGGACAGCTGCAGATCGGATAGCTGTGCAAAAATGTCTTCAACATCCGGAGAACATGATGCGGAGAACGAGGACCCTGCACTTCATCAACCCACTGCACACAATGCGGACAGCTGTACGAGCTTAAAAAACGAAGTTCTGCTTAAAATCCATCTTCTCCCGACCAGCCCACGTTCCTAAAGGTTGCACCTAGAACGCACGAGCGCGGGGGAAACTTAGGAGCAGGACAAACGTTGTGCATCCGATTCTGTACATAGCACACGCACGCACGCACGAGTCGCAGTTTAAAAAAATATATCACCAGCAGGGGTTGCCAGATTGATGCACTTATAGAGGTCCAGGTTTAAAGACCTCCTCCGTGAGAGCATACGTACATTTTGACTAATCCATGTCGGATTTACAAAATCTAAAGTGGGGCGCAATGTCCACTGGATTAGTCTTTGCATTTCATTCCGAATTGTTTTAGGACAGGAATAAGCCCCAGTAATTTGTTTGTACTGTAGAAGGTTTTAAAATTGTGGTGTTGTAGCTACATAGACATTCTGTAACATAGAGCGTCCCATGGAGCATCTCTTAGCACGTTTGCCTCTGAGCGCTGAGGATTCCCGGTTCGAATTCCGATCTGGATGGAGTTTTCATGTTCTCCCTGTGTCCGTGTGGGTTTACTCTGGGTTCTCCGGTTTCCTTGCACAGTCCAAAAACATGGATTCTAGGTGAATTGATTGTTCCAGATTGCCCCTGTAATGTGAGCAAGAGGTTTCTCCAGGATCAATTCCATATTGCAATTCAAGGTCACAGTCTTGAGTTCCCACGGCTCTGCATAACATTAATGATATTGGGCAGTTTTTGGAGGCGTTTGACAACTGACCAAACATCTTCCACATCGATAGTGGAGCCAGGCATGTGATATGCCAATCCTCCCCCACACGTCCATCATATATCCAGCTGCAAATGATTAATCAGGACAGGTGGATTCACCCTGAACCCCAGCTTCTCGATGAGATGAGGTCAATGCCATTGAGAAACCATTTAATTAAATCCAGTTAATTTTTCATTTGAGTAGCAGCGCTAAGAGAGTCCTGCGGACGAGACAAGCAATGCCAAGCATGGAACGTTCTTCGAACCAGAAATCCCCAGGCGAACGTTCTAACCACTAAGCCACCCTATTTTTACCAAAAAAATTATATAAAAATACACAAGGCTATAAAACTATTTTCATGTTACAATTTCCTTCACTATCAAATGGCAGTGTAATTGAATATAATCCATTCAGATGTGAACATCTCAACAACTCTTTTGTCAGATAACATTCAACAAACTGTATAAGAAATTTAAATTTAGGGTAAAGCCGCTCCTCTGTCACGTTCATGTTGTCGTATATTATGGCGTCAAAACGGGTCCAAAAGTTTTGTGAACTCGAAAAAAAAATTCGTAAGCAATTTCCTTCGTTTCACATT
>JAOUQT010030159.1:0-11462 GCA_025769995.1 Xyliphius kryptos
GTGTGTGTATTTGTGTGTTTCACTGCACGGATGGGTTAAATGCAGAGGACCAATTCCGCTGTGTGCAAACAGTGGCAACATGTATCACTTATTATCTCTTACCCCAGTATTCCCAGTCTCCAGACATGCACTTTTTGTTTAGAACTACAGCAGAAGCAGCTGACAACGTGGCCTATTTGAGAAAATTTGGAAAACTCTTACCGATTTACTAAAAGGCCATGATTTTCTTGCTTAATACAACCCCAATTCCAATGAAGTTAGTTAAATCATAGATAAAACAGATAAACATGAGTGGTTGAACATTAACTATCTTGTCTTCATAGTGCATTCAATTGAATATGGGTTGGAAAGGATTTGCTAATTGTAGTATTCTGTTTTCATTTATGTTTTACACAATGTCCCATCTTCATTGTAATTGGGGTTGTATATATTTTAGTATATGTTATATAAATGCGATTGTATAATATATATTTCAGGTGTACATGCATTTTGTTTGTTCTATAGATGTCGATTTATTTCACTTTTTATTTTAACGTAGTGAACCAGCAGCATGTCTGATAAGAGCTTGGCCTTATTTCATCAAGGTTTAGTAAATGAAATAAAATGTAGAACCTGAACCTCTTCTGACCTTATCCTACAGATAAAAAATAGACGGTTGAGTCACATCTGAGCTGCACAATATATCGACCATCAGTTGGTTTAATCAGTTTCCCCTGAACCTAATTGTGAGATCATTATTTAGGTTAGGGTTGAATAATACAGATTCTTAAAATTTTGTAGCTCTTGATATTTCCCTAATGATATGTTTATATATTCTCATCACCCCTTGCTTTATTTAGGCCCTTATATTCATGTAGAGCTTTTTTAAGGCTTCCTGTGTCTATTGTCTTTCAGCTAAGAATATTTAAGACGTCTCTGTTTAGGACAGATAAAGCGATATTTATAGGTGTGCTATCTTATCTTTTAAATCTTTCTTCAGCAAACAGTTTTAGGTTTAAATTTAAGCTGAAGTAATACAAAGGATCACAAGTTTGTATGTTTGACTTTAATAGCCGTAGCAGTAGCTTGGGTTTAATAAACAACCAGTAAATGTTGTTTTATTGGCATAAGGACAACAAGGTCAGTGATATAATATTTAAGCAGAATCACTCATGAAATGCTTCTTATCCACTAAAATTCCTTGGACAGAAACCAAGTTTCTGTATATTTTAAAATGTAATGTTTTGCTAATGATTAGTCATTTTATTCTTATTATTATAATTGAGTACTGCAGTACAGGACTCACTTTGCAGCCCCAGAGCATCAGCTATTTTCTAACCCTAGAGTGTCAGCTTTCTCCTACCACGAAGTGTCAGCCTTCCCCAGCCTTATAAGCATCAGGCTTCCCCAGTTCCATAGCTTTTTCGCAATTGGGAGTAGTCTGCATGGTGTGTGGGTGAACCTCTCTCTTTAGGAGTTTATCTATACACCCACTTTTCTCTGGCCTCCTCCATCTTTTATGTGGTGTTCCTACTACCTCTCCCAATAACTCCTGTGCTCCTAACCCCTTACGAGAGGACCCCTGTGGTCTTCAACCTCTGCCAGGTAAGCCTCCTCCCGTCAGCCTCCACCAGGGGGCTTGTCTGCTCTTTAGATTTCACCTGGGGTCCCTGAATGACTCGAATGTCCCTATCAGACCCTTGTTTCTGTTCAGGTAGTTTGGTGCCATGCCTTTTGAAGGGGCTATATCAGGTATCACGACATACAACAATACTGTTACAATGTGTTCCTGTCGCACTACATACAGGTCATCAGTGCGGCTGAAGAAGCACTGACGTCAATTTCTCAGAGCTAAGGACTCATCTGGGAGAAGGTTAAATTTGTAATTATATTCTCTAAAATTGAGTTTTCTTTCTGTTGATTATGGAGCATTGTTTGTCTAATAAAGAATAAGGATTTCATAGAGATGTTTGGTTTACTATTCATGGTTCCTATGATTCTGCATTCCTCATGTATTGTGCTCAGTTTCCTTCTTTTGTGTGTTCTCTTTGAGTTTAAATAAATCCCCATTTATCCTAATCATCATCATGTGGTCCATTTAATGTGTCCAGTTGAATGTGTCCTTTGACAGACCTGTTTGTGTTGAGAAGGTTTGTCCAGCTGCTATGCTTTAACTTGGCTTTATGCCTGAAGCTTGTTTGTGCAGTGAATTCTGTGTAAAAAGGATTATCCTGTTGATGTTTGGAAGCACTCAAATACTTAACCTGAGATGTGATATGCAAGATATCACAGAGTATTCTGAGCTAAAATATCACTAAGCTATTTAAAGCCCAAAGCATGACTGACTGTCTTTTCTCAAACAATGTGGTTGGTATGTGAGAAGTGTTGGAGTCGACAGAGGAACATTTCTTAAAAAAGAAACTATTGCGTGTGATGTTTTGGATATCACTGAATGTGGTTGAGCTATGGGGTTAGCTTTCATTTAACATAATCGGTGAAAGTTAGCATTTTTAAAATATTTATAAATGTGTACTATAAATGATGGACAGAGCTAAATAGATCACTGGATTAAGAATGACAGACAGGTGGAATTTTGAACACCATTCGTTGCAGGTTACATGACAATCCTCTCTCATATAAGGCGTTGCCCCCTCCACTACACAGCAGAATGCAACTTGACCTTAAAGTAGATTTTGATGACATCGATCATATTATACTTGTATTTAAAATGTAAAATAATTCAAAGACATGGTATCAGTTTTCCGTATTATGCTGTTAACATATAGCTGTATGTTTTAGCAAAGCCAGTTAGGAGACATCTTTATTAAAGGGAAGGTCTAAAGGACATTAGACAATTGATGCAATTTTCAATTTTCTTCTCATCATCTTTGATAACACAGGCAAAACTTGTTCTTGAAAAACAGGCAGACTTATTTCATCTTAGAAACATTGCTAAGCTAAGAAATACATGAACAATCCATTATGCATAAAAAATCGTCCATGCCTTTGTTACTTCTAGATTGGATTATTGCAATGCCTTCTGGTGTATCTTCTGGAAGGTGTATATGCAAGCTCCTGTTAGTGCAGAATGCCACAGTCAGAGTTCTTACTAGAACTAAAATATATGATCACATCTACCCAGTCTTACTTACACTTCTTCTTCTTTTTTTTCCCTGTCACCAGGGGTTGCCACAGCGAGTCCCTCACATTACGATCTGGCAATGTTTTACGCAGGATGCCCTTCCTGATGCAACCGAGGGCTTCAAATTAAATTCTGTGTTTAATCCCTTCTAATATGGAGGTAAAAAGCTCTAAATATTTTTACTCCACAATGTTTGTGAACTATTAATATTCTATGATCCACTTGGCCTACTTTGATCAAAATATGCAGGCTGCTTGCAGGTTCCTAAAATAATGAAAGTTACATTGGCTGGCAGAAGTTTCTCCTTAAATTGTTCTCCTAATGCTTAAATTATTCTTTTACCATGCTCACGTAAACTATAAAATAAAATAAAACCAAATATAATTTCCAGCTATAGGTAAACTGAGAGACCTGTGCAACCTCTGACCTCCTGGGCTGTTCCTATACTACTAACTCATGGTGCACCAAGAATGGAAAAAACTGCAGCAAACATTCAGCCAGTGGTCACATTACATCTGGCCACATGTGCTTGGACGTACAGGTAAGCGTCAAGAAAATTATACTGTGATGGGGCAAGATCAGGACTAAAATTGGAAGTTTTAACACCTCAGAACATAGATTATAAAGCATGAGGATTTTATGGGCAGCAGCATGACTTTCTTGTAAAGCAGTCCTCTGTTATTTTGTTATAATTATATGCTTTAGCATTTCAGTGATACCCAGCTGAAAATCTTAAGCAGGAACAGAACTGACTAACTGTAAAATATGATAGAGGATGTAATGCTTGTGCAACAGGTTTAAATCACATCATCATTGGCTGGAGGCCGAGGTACTAAGGAGAATTTAACAAGAGTTCCCTAGGGACTTTTTATCATTATCCAGTGTATCTTTTTTTAACTAAAGGAATTTCAAGCCAGGGGAACAATGCCCCCCACACATATACACATATTCTTTATCGGCACCAATCAGCAAAACACAACAACATAAACAGGGAATAAAAATACAGATGAAAGTCGAATCTGAACGAAAAGTCTAGTTTTGCCCATTTCCCTATTTATCATGTTGCATATTTTACACCCCTTGAAATGCCACATTATCGTGGTGAAGTAATCTGAATGATACTAGGAACTATGTTGTCCAGGGCTTAATGTTTCAAGTCAGACTAAATGTGATACAAAAGACCCCTTATGACAAAATATCAAGGTAGTTCACACTATCCTGATTGGCGTCATGCCCCAAGCCTGTGGTCAGGGCTGTCTGCCCAAGGGACTTGGCTGGGCACATACAAATGGAGTAATGTCGGCCTGCTTTGATATAGGCTCACCAAATGCTGGATGGTTTAGAAGGGGCCGATGCTATGTGATTAGGGTAGCGGTCGCGGGTAGGGGCCATGACAAACCCATCTCTGGAAAACAGCTATAGGGACATGGAATGCCACCTCACTCAGGGGAAACAGCCTAAACTGGTGAGAGAGTTCGAGCTGCACTGGCTCGAGATTGATCACCTCCAAACACTGTCTGGGCTCTTGAACCTAACTACTTGAGAGAGGCTGGACTCTCCTCTACTCTGGAGTTGCTCATGGTGAGCTGGTGTGGGCTTGCTTATAGTTCACCAGCTCAGCCTCCATGCGTTGATTTCTCCTCACTGAAAAGAGGGTCATCTCCCAACACCTACAGGTCAAACACAGGTTTCTCACCATTGTTTCAGACTACAGGCTGAACAACATTGCATTGCCTTATTGGAAGCCCTGGGAGGGGTACCATAAGGTGCTTCAACTGGGAAATTCATCGTTCTGCTGGGAGACTTCAACGCTCACTTGGGCAGCAGTGTTAATTCGAGGGGTGTGATTGGGAGGACAGCCTCCCACATCTAAAACTGAGTGGTGCTTTGTTATTGGATTTATTATTTGTCCATAACGAACACTATGTTCAAGCATAATGGTGTTCATCAGTGCATGTGGCACCCAGACTGTAGGTGAACTGGATCTGATGGCAGAGGAAATCATAAACAGTGCATTATTTATTATTAATTTCTGACTCCACAGATTCCACACTTTAGATTCCACATTTCAGATTCCACACTTATCAGTGATGAATCTGTCATCATGTAAAAGAAAGCTGTGATGCTTTGCTCTTGATTAGTTGTAAGTAGAACAAGGACGTTGTTCAAGGACCATGTAGAAATAATCAGACTGAAACTTGGATACAGAAGCTTCAGTTGCAACTACAGTTGCACTTATGGGTCTTGAAGTTAAAGTTCGTTATGTCCATACATTATTTGAACCTGATTTTAAGATGATTTTGTCATACATGACAGATTTCTACCATCTAAAACATTGGAGGAAAAAAGGTATTGTATTGTGTGACATAAATAAAGAGCCATGACAAAACAGTTGGGGTTTTCAACCTAGTTTGATATATCTCTATGACCTATTCACATTTGCAAATGTCTGTGCATTTTCTTTTATTTTTAATTGCAAATGTATGGGCATTGTGTGCCTTTGCTGTCACAGATGGATCAGGCATTTCATTCCTTTTTTAATCTAACTGCTTATGTCTGGAGTTGCCACATTCGCATAATTCTCACACAGTTAGATAAATAGAGTTCACTGAAGTCATATCTTTCCCTTTTAAAATTGAAATGAGAGGTTACAGCCCTGTTCATATGCTGCAGTATGTAGTCAAAATCCACTCCACTGTTAAAAAACTCCACTGTTACCATTTTTAAGCACAAGATAAAATGTTTTATTCCTGAAATGATATGTGTTCAAATGAAAAAAATGTCCTCATTTTATTTCCTTAGTTACACATCAGAATGCTGCATCAACAATTTTTGGCGTCTCTGAATTATAACATAAACTGATAACAATATAGTGCAATGTACTAAACAATGTAGTAATGTTCCATGAGTGAATTTGTTACATAAGCAGGGCCTGATATATTGCAATGTGTCTCTTGCAGTGCTGCAAATAGTTGCAATTTCACAAAATGTGGTATGGGACTAAGGATCGATATAAGATATAAGAATTTTGTGGATTGAAACATTTACAGTATTTTGGAATGTAGGTGATCCTACTTAGGGCTACGCACTTTCTAGAGACTATAATTTTCATAATATTCATAATGTATGTCATTTTGGGCAAAATGGATTTCAAGCTATCGACAAAAAGTACTGCGTAAGTTCGGGAAAAGGTCAGCACAACTAGAAATGCAAATCTCTGAAAACAAACTTTGCACTCTATAATAGACACTTGAGGCTACGGCTGCAAGTGTCATGACATGTGTTAAGTTAAAATGATTCTTAGCCAAATAACAGGAAATAGATCCTTTAACAATAACCAAATGACTACTAGCACTGTGTCAGTATTACAAAAATGGGAATTCATTGCTGTAATTTAAAAGGATATTAAATGTTACTACAATTGATCTTGTACAAGTGTCTAAGAATATTAAAGCAAAGAATAATGCTTTCAGCATATGAATAATACGTTGTTTCATAGGAATAGGATTGTATGCCTTCTACGTGTCATATGAGACAGAAATATAGCATCCAATGTAATAGTTCATGTGATAATGCGGAGTTATTATATCCATAGGTCATTTTGGGTTGAAAAGGAATTCATGCTTATCCACAGACTGCATTATCTATTAAACACCCGGTGAAGTCATAATTTCGTAGATTCATAAACATTAGTAATTGGCCCAGCAAATTTCTATAGCTTAGACATTGTGATTGGCAGTGAACAGGATTTACAACACAGCTGATATCAATATTTAAAGTGATTAATGTGACATAAATGCAGATTATATTCACCATTCAGTGTCACTGAAAATCATCTTGGATAGAAGACTTGGTCTGTCCTTTAAAAACAGCCCTAAGGAACAGTTAAACCTTTCCAGAAACTTGGGGGAGAAAACAATCAGAGCAAGACTGCTTAAGCGTTTGGCTACATGCTTCATGGAAGTGTCCTGTTAATGACGCCTTTACAGACGTCATTGTATTGCTTTATGCGTGCAGTTCCATGAGATTAGTGTCACTTGCCACTCAGAGTCAATTGGCTTAATTCAGTGGGCCACATCAGATGCAGAGACATATAGAATTTAGCTACTGACTTTTAAAACAGAATTCTCTGTCAGATTACTTATGATATTTTTATATTTTATAAAACTATACAGGAAAATTAGGTTTTTTTTCATATTTTCAGGTTGTTAAATAGATAAAATGTAAATAAATAATGTTTTATTTATTTAAATAAATAGTGTTTTATTTGTATAATATTGAATTTCAAGTCAAAAACTATCAGCAGCAGGTAATTTTAATGTTTAATATCATGTGTGGGACTGTTTGGATGATGCTAAGTAAGTCATATCAGGTTATGTTAAAGGTAAAATTCCACCTGGCATACATAAAGTTTTGAACTAAATTGATTTTATTCCACTACATTGGCTGATTGTTACTTTTTAAAGGATAATCATACAGCGTCTCAGATTTACATTTATTTCTCTTACATGGGTTATGTTAAAAACATAAAACTCCTACTTTAGGATCATTTTAGTTTGCGGCAGTTTTATTAATTGTAGCATATGTTTAAAATAGACTATCCTTGTTATATTATTTACAGGATCTAGAAATAAGAAAATCAAGAAAATTAAAACACCAAGACCTTCAACTGCTGCACTTGATGTAACTGAAAACCATACAGGTCTTATCACAGAATCAGAAAAAAAAAACTTCTGTCAGAATTAAGTAGGAGGAAGTTACGTAGTATCCAGTGTTTAATTCCTTAGCTTTCCTCACCTTTCGCAAAATGGCGTTGGTCTGTCATCTGATTTTACTGAAACATCCAGTTGTGTATTAAAAATAGTAGTGTCTAATGCCATGTATATGAACAGTACCTGAGCAACCTACAGGTATTTAGACAATATTGTGGCTATCAAGATTGCATCAAGGTTTTTTTAATTATTCCACAATCACAGGATGGAAAACTTTGTTTTAGATCAAAAGTCAATTTCTATTTGTTTTATTTCTATTTCTGTTCTAATTTTTATTTGCTAAAGGGTCATTTGCAAAGCGGCATGTAGGGCTTCCTTTTACATCCCACTCTGTAAGCCAGATCCGGATCAGTGGGGGCTTTGTACACGCACAAAAAAAACGTTATATTTTTTACATTATTACAGCACATGCTTTCATATCACCAAAGCCCACCAATATTTGTGTATTACACAAAATACACTGGTGTCCGGTTATCTGCAGGGTTCAGTACAAAACCCTTCTCTTTGAATATCAAGCTTTAAATTTTCTTGCCCTTTGAGCTAATTCACCTCCACTCACCATCTTGCACCCTCAAATCCTCAGACTCTGGACTTCAGATAAATCTTGAGACAATCTGGCGGATTATTTATTTATGGCAGATCTTTCGATGCTGCTGCTACAAATTCTGGAATTCACTGCCAAAGTCTCTCCCTGACTCCACTCTTTGCTTTCCTTTGTAATTAATTCTATGTACTTATCATAGGTGTCCTTATTTTTTCTTCCTCATTCTATTAAAGTGGCCTTAGGTTAGTGAACGGTGCTAAATGAATTGAAATTCTTAATATGACCAGAAATATATTCACTAAAGCTGTTGCCAGTTGCTTTTTTTTTTTGTAAAAACTCACTTAATATTACAAAAAATTAGCTAAACTGGCAACACTGAATTACACTTATGTCCTAAAATTGTGTGTCAGAAACATCTTTTACTGACACAGTCAGTGACTGTCTCCTAATCCTGTAACGTCTCCAATTGCAGTTAAAAACTCTATATAAAATGCATAGAGCTAAATGGGTTACTCATGGGTTACTCTAGACTTCTACTACATCTAGTAATCCTTGCAAATCAACGTTTTACTTTATATTTGCTTGTTTTTCTGTGTTCAGAAATTGCAGATGTATTACATTTTTGGAAAAAACTTAGTGAACGTGTGATCTCAAGACACAAATGTTTATTATTCCATTATAACAAAACATACAATCTAGATATGGCCTAGAACCCATGGTCCAGTTAACCTGTAACTACTAGTTATTTATGACAGAAAAAAATACAGTGGTGCTTTTGGTGCAGATGCAGCAAAACAGGCAAAACCATGATGCTACGACCACCATGTTTCACAAATGGGATAAGGTTCTTATGCTGAAATTCAGTGTTTGACTTTCTCCAAACATAACGTGGCTATTTTGGTCTCATCCATCCACAAAATTCATCAGCCTTTTGGCTTGTCTACATGCTCTTAAGCAAACTGCATCAAGCAGCAGTTCTTTTTAGGGAGCATTGACCTTCTCCTTGCAACCCTGCCATGCACACCATTGTTGTTGAGTGTTTTCCTGATGGTGGACTCATGAACATTAACATTAGCCAATGTGAGGGAGGCAAATTGTCAGTCTCTGTAAGCAATTTTTCACACTAAGTGTAGAGTTTTATTATCGAGTGTGAGGCTTTTTTTATTATTAGTTACTCAATTAGTGAGTAAGATTAAAGATTCTCCTAAAGAAACCCGCTAATTAAAGAGAATAAAAATAATTTATTACTGGCACCTTTACTGTCATGGTCTATTCTGGGGCTGAATGCAATTCCCAAAGGGATCAAATGTCATTCACAGCTTCTTTCATGTGAATGTGTGTGTGTGTATCCTTCATACGGTATTATGTGTCTGGTGGGAACTGCTGATTTTTTAACTAGTTATTATGCATCTAGTTAGCTGTCTAGTTCTAGTTAGTGAGACCCCCATGCCATAGTCACTATATAGCTGTAACAATAAGCCAGTTTTAGTAAGTGTTACTGGATCTACAATGTGTGTGTTTTAACTGTTGATTTTCAGCTCTTTTCTCTTTCTGTAGCTTTCCTTTGTACAGTACAGTGCTATAAAGCTTCAAATATTTATCAAGAGACATATTAATGGCAGAATATTAGCCAAGTGTAATTAACTTCTTGTCATGGACAGCGCTAGGGATGGCTTATGAGTCTTAAGCCGAGGTTGTTTTGACAGAAGCCCTGAATCTAAAAAAAGGGTTAAAAATTACCATTTCCTCTGAGAGCTGCTGGATGGGCACCAGCTGTCTCACAACCCCTTGTAGATTAAGTTGAAGTTAATGCATGAATGAATGAATATTGCCAACTGTCATGAGAGATGTTTTGTCCTGTGTGTCATTTAGTCTCATCACCTTGAGCAAATCTGCTAATATATGTTACAGTAATAATTCATAATAATACAGTAATAATGTAATTATCTGTGTAAAGAGCACTAAAAGGGAATAGATTACACATTCTCTTCCTTCATGGTTTATAAAGTTCAGCATGACATGACGCTTACTTGATTTTATCACACACTGGCATGAGCAGTGACTTTCCGTTTTTTCTTAAATCTCTCATTTATCAACTCCATTGGGTTAAAAATTATTATATGACTATAATATGTTGCATTTTATTACTTGCACAATTGTGGAATTAAAATACACACAGACCAATCATGTCAGAGAAAAGAACATTTCATGAACTTTACTGTTTGTTTGTTTTAGATTTGTTATTTCCAGAAATAATTAGATTTTTAACGGAAAAATTTGCATAAGTATTTGGTTTTGTTAGCGCATTGATTATTGAACATGCTTGCTATGTTGATTAGCTAACATGAACTATAGTGGCAAGAAAAAGTACGTGAATCCTTTGGAATAACTAGATTTCTGCATAAATTGGTCATAAAATATGGTCTGATCTACAGCTAAATCCCAAGTATAGACAAACACAATGTTTTCAGCATAATACCACACAATAATTATAATATTTCATGTCTTTATAGGACACATGCATTAAAAATTCACAGTGCTGGTAGAAAAAATAAGTGAACCCTTATTCTAATGCTGTCAACAAAAGGCAATTAAAGTCAGGAATTTAGAAAACCTGAAGTCTGATCAATGATACAAAGTTGGCAAGGTTTAGAGCTACTTTGACAAAAAATTTAGGTTTACTATTTACAAGAAGTATCTGCTGATGTGTAACATATCTGGCAGGAAAGAGACCCCCGAAGACATATGATCAAGAATTGGACAATTTATTACCATGGCTAATCTCTATCAAAGTGGGTTCTCTGCCAAGTTGACGCCAAAGGCACAAAACAAAATGGTCAGAGATGTGAATAAGAATGCTGTGACCACTCCACAACACTAATGTTTTGTGGACTGTGATAAAACCAGTGTTGAATTGTTTGGAGCAAACAGCATTAAATATGGCGTAAATGGGGCAGTCGTAGGCTTGTGGTTAAGGAACCAGCCTTGCAACCGGAAGGTCCCAGGTTCGATTCCAAGTAGCGAC
>JAOUQT010030212.1:0-11459 GCA_025769995.1 Xyliphius kryptos
GCTGTTCTAGTGGCATGGTATACCCCTAACAAAAAATCCTTCAAATTTTGACCAATGAAGAGTGCATTATTTCTGAATATATATATAGTCCCAATATCAACAATTCTCAGTCCTCTAACTAACTACCATCTAAGTTAAGGACACCATTGTTTAATTGTGATGCACAGCTGAAAAATGTTAGCCTAATAAGTGAGCATAAAAGAGAGGACAACATTCTAGGTTAGTTTAGTATCTGAAGCATCAGCAGTTGTTGGCTTGATTACAGGCTTAATATAGCTAGAAAGAAACAATTTCCTTGGACCCGTCAGTCCTTTGTTGTTTTAGGGTGGAAAGGCTACTCAATGCGAGATATTGCCAAGAAACTGAAAATATAACTTTTCCCTTCGGAAAGTGACACAAACTGGCTGTAAAAAGGACAGAAAAATGAGTGGGAGGCCCTGATGCACAATAAGATGAATATCTTAAAGTGTGCAGAAAGACGCCACTTTGGCTGTCAACTGAAGGCTGTACCAATTGGAACCCGTCAAACACCAGTGTCAGCAACAGTGTTCAAGAGGTGACCTCAGGATGCTGGACTTCATGGCAGGTTAAGCAAGAAAAAAGCCAAAAATTGGTTTAAGTAATTAGAAAGGGTTAAAACCCCATGATGGGTGAATGTGATTAACTGGTTTACACAATTAATGACTACTAGCTTAACATATCTCTGAATGATGGATCAGAGCTTTAATTATAAAATGTCTATCCCTTATGAAATGTCCAGTGAGTGTGGTGAGAGATAAAATGTGACTAATATGTCTCAGAGAGTAAAGAGCAATAACTTAGTGTAAATAAAAAACATAAATTTTAACACTAAACTTTGAGGAATTTCTATAGGGATACATTTAAAAAATGTTAATTTTTTTTAACATTTTGAGATAGTTAGAAACATTATGTATGTATATATGTATGTAACATAATACAATTGTTAAAGTTTGTTTGCTAGCCTACAAGATAGCAGTAGCATGGCTGGTGCATTCCTGAGTTAATTTGTAGCAGGCTCATAAAACTTGATTGGGTAGGGCCTAGCACAGTCAACACAGCTTCTCACTTGGCCAGGATGGTAGCCCCATCTCAATCTTCATTTTTTTAGATTAGAGTGCACACTCACTAAGGTAAAAATCAGTGTGCCTGTCTTTTAGTAGGCATTGCATGCCAACTGAGGTATGGTAAGGTTTTTAGATGTCACATGTCCACCAATGGTATCGTTTCACATGAACACCCTGGGGCATTATAAATTGCTTTTATTCTGTTTATTTATTTATTTATTGGTTGGATTCGATAATTGCCACGATTGAACAAAACTACAATATATAGAATATACATTACATCTATAAATGTGTAAGTAAAGATTTTGTTTTATAAATTAAACTGACAACGTGGCCTAAACAGAGACAGCAATGCGAAACATGAGAAAACCAGCATGAGAACAGATATTTCATATTTCAGATTTTTCTACATAGGCACAAAAGCCTTTCCTCTGTGGTTTTTGTAGAATTTCATTGAAGTACATTTTTCTGACTAGTCCTAGCATGAAATTGTTAATACAAAAAAAATGTGCAAAATAAATAGCATACATTCAGTGCCGATTATGATTATAAGGTTTGTTTCCTATCTTAAGATGTGTTTTGTTTTTTGTTTTTTTACAGTTTTTGTTCCATGAACTCCTAATGTTTGTGCACAACACAATGCATATTCAGATGAATATTCAGCACTTTGTTTAAACAGTCTGTTAACAGCTTCACAGTTTTAAACATTAATTCATTGCTGTCCTGTATATTTATAAAACAACCAACAACAAAAATAATAGACAATAATTAATATAAATGTCACGACTGCCCCTAAATAATGCAAGGGCCAACCCGACCCAGAGCAGTCAATGCTACTAACAGTAGCCAAACGTACTCAAGGTTGAAGAGAAACCAAAACAAGAACTATAATTGCAAAATATAATAAATATGTTTGTTCAAAAAGACACAAACATAACTGAGACACAACTTGACTACAGACACTAAAACGCTACCGCACATAACTAAAGCATTCTGGCGACGCCAGACACTAAAAAGCTACCGCGCAAAACTAAGGCAACTGGGAATTTCAGAAACTAAAGCGCTACCTGGCAACGTCAATCGCTAAAACGCAATAGCGCATAAGTAAGGCAACTGGGAACATTAGAATCTAGCGGCTACAAATGAGCCGCCATATAAATAACCAGATAAAAGGGCAAGTAACAAAAAATAAGGTGACACTAATTAACACAAATAACCAAAGACCAAACATAACTGATGGTAAAAACGTCACAGACCTGAGAATAATTTACATACTTGCACATTTTTTTTTAATTTGTCTGAGTTTACTCCTGCACTCCTGAAAATGTCCTGCACATGAAAAAAAGTTCCTTGAGGGCACTTCTATACCCTGTACTTCTAAAATGTAGTACTGTAGAATAAGAGAGGACATTACAGCATATAAATCCAGAGTGAGATCCCCTCAGACAGACTGGTCCAGCTCCTTTATTTAAACCCCTAGGAGAGATGTGACAGTAGGAACAGCAGGTCTTTATCCATACAAGACTCTTTTACTCGATAATAACCTTGTCATGTACTTTTTCTTTTGAATGTCTCAGCATAGCTGGGCTCAAAATTCAAAGAAAAAAAATGTGGGAGGGATGACGAGGACAGTGGCATCATTTCAAATAGTGATGGACAAGATTGCAATAAAATTTAATTGGATAACTTTTTTCCATTTAAAGATGTTGCCAAATTTAGCCTCTGTAAAAAATGCAACTGCTAATTTTGTTAGTTATGGACTGTTGGGCAGATACACCCAGGACAAAGCCACAATCGATCGCTGTGCACACACACAGTCACACAGACAGTCACACACTATATGAGCAATTATGAGCATTTAATTAACATGAAGCCATATTTTTGGACTATATGGAAGGAAACTGGAGAGCCCGGAGGAAACCTACACAGACACGGGGAGAACATGGAAACTGGAGGATTGGATTGGTCTGATTTGATAAGTTTTAGTCTATTCCACTGTAATTGAGAATACTACACTATGATGATTGGCCCCATATGAAAAAATATTTAAATTCAAAATGTTTATTTTTGTGTTAAGTAATTGTGATCAGTCCTTGTAAAGGTTGTGTTGGTCTTTAAAAGTAAGTCTGTTCAGTCCAACTAAACGGAAACATGCCCTCTATGGGATGTGCAATGTCCAATCTATCCAAGTAAAGGAAATGTGGACTTTGTGCCAGTATGCGTAATCAGCTCAAGTGAAAGAGACATACACTTTACGGCAGTACACTCAGTCTAACTAACAGAGGGATGGACTTGTGACAGTCAGCTCAATCAGTACAAATAAAAGAAATAGCGAGTCTGTGGCAGAAATTGTAATCACTTCTAGTAAAGATGAAATGACTGTTACTGACTTAAAAGACAGTTCTGTAGTTTAAAGCTAATTTAAGTAATTACACATTCCATATGAGGTTGTTTATTTAACCCACTCAGTTAATAATTATATTACTGTTCCGTTCTTCAGTGTAAAATTTAAAGGCACATTAATTTTGGATGTGCAAATAATTGCCGCTAAAGATTGCCTGTTTAATTAAATGGAGCTACAATTAGTTTTGTGATGGTAAACACACAAGCAGAAATAAAAGCTATATAGATTTCGGTGGCAGAAAATTATTGGTCCAATGAAGTTACCAATGTGGATCCTTGAGCAGTGTTTAACCCTCTTTGCTCCAGGGGTGCTATATCAGCCCTGTGTTATGACCCCAAACATCGAGTTGGAATAAGTCGCTTTGGATAAAAGTGTCTTCTAAATAACCAAATAAATTAAACAATTTCAAATGAAGAGTTTAGTTTTATTTATTTACATAGCGCGGTTCACAACAGTACATTGTCACAAAGCAGCTTTACAGTATTCCAAACCTGAACCCACAAAGAGCAAGAAATGCCCACTAAGCCACTCAGTGCTGGTAGAGCTGATAGTTATCTCACTAGCCAATTCAATGTCTTTACTAATCACTGAACAAATCTATTTAACACATTTACTTGCATTATCAATTTGATAAAGCTGCCAAATAAATCATATCTCATGTCTTTAATCAATACTAATAACACACTCAAAAGACTTGTCTTGACATTCTGAATCGCTTTTTGAAGACTTTTAATATTGATTATCTTACGTTGCAAAAAGTAAATAAATAAATAAATTCATTAATCAGAAAAAGGATGAACATTGTTGCTAAGGCAACAGTGCCGAAGAATTATGGATTTTGAATTGCATTAAGCTGCTATTTAGCTGCCAGAGAAGCAGAGGTCTCAATCTTGATGGAAATAAGGTAGGTGCTGCATATTTACAAGTGCTTTAACCAGGCTTTTAAGGAGTGCTAAAAGCAAAGCGAGTGCATGCACCTGCACATGCTGCTTTATGTCACCGTCTGTTTTACAAATGCCACCCTTAATATGGCATTTGAGGAAAAATGTTATATATCATGCTAGAATGGTTGGTTCAGTGCAGCAAGGTTGGAGGCCACACACACGCACGCGCAAAAAAATAATAAATAAATAAATAAAATATCCCTGGTTCTTTATTGCATAGAGATTGCATCAGTAAAAATGTCTAGTAGACTGCTGTAATTCAAGCCAGAGCTTATAGAGTGCCCACTGGTTGGCAAAGTGCCTGTACTGGCACAGTGCATTAGTGTTATTCATAGCATTCAACAGTATGCTTTAAGTGGATCAAAGTGCAACATTAATAAGAGCTGAATATAATGTAAGAGGCCATGTTTTCTTTTCCAGGACTGACAGATACCAGAGCATACCTGGCGGACAGACATTATTACATCTGACAGGTAAATGACATATCTCATTTATTAGATCTGCCAGTTATAAAATGCACACTTTCATCATATCAACTAAGAAGTGTATTGTCCTTCTCTTGGACTGACAGGCAATGTAGCCACAACACCCTAACTGCAAATGACAGACATATGAACCACAGGCACATCACTGCAACTGAATTGTTGACATTATATCCCTTTCATAACATCAGCAACCTCTTTAAAGTAGAAACAAGTACTTAGAGCCTTCCACACTGTAGATCACAAATTTTCATTGCAAATCACATCCAACCTTAAGGGCATTACGTAACATCTTGACAGTTTCCAGTAGACCAATAGGCCACATTATGTTCAGTGCACCTGACTAGTGTTCAACAGGCTTACACCTTTATTATTGTCACACGTTTCTAAAACCCCATTTTAACAAAATGGTTTAAATCGATTTTAGGATAAAAAAAATACTTTAGATTTCTAAACAGTGGAAAATTGTGTATTATTACTGCAAAGGTGGAACCTGGATGACTGCACTTTCACAGCATGTTTGACTTAATTAATTTTGTTTTGTCAAGGGTTTTTATTAGTTCTAGCATGATATTGGTCAGTTTTTATTACGTAAGCTCTGGGTATTCACATATCTGTCTGTTTTGTATCCATTTTGCGATGTCCAAGCTGTGACATCGCATGCTGTGGGTACAGGGTGTCCATGGACCCGGACAGGCATCATGACGGGCGAGAACATCTGCTTAAATTCATATGTTAATGTGCACGTTACTTTGTGGTGCAGAAACCCAGGTCTGATGAGGACACCACATTTAACCCATTTAACTTAAGAAGTGTACTTTTTTTATCTCACCTCATTAAAGAGACATTCCAATTGTTTATTATTTAAGGCCTAATTAACACAAAATAAATTGTATAGTCCTGTTCAATACATTTGTGGCGTTAGGATGTGATGCAAAGTCTGTAAATGTGAGGCAAAATCAGGAAAGCAGGTAAAGTAAATAGAGACACCTGCTACTACTCCCATTTGGGTGTAGGAAGCAGGTGCTAGCACCGGAGTAAGAGTGAGACTACTGTACTTGTCTACTTGTTAAAATACAGGAAAGGGAATGATAAATTTAGTGGCAATAAAAATTTTAGAATTGAAACCCTGACTGTCCACTATCGAGCATTGACTAGCTGTCATAGTGTCCATTTTAACTTTAAACATTTAAAAGTGTTATGACTAATAAGTCATAACTTATTATGACTTATAATAAGTTATGTTAATAAGTTATTTAAAAGAAAAAAAAATTAATTAACATGTATTTTCAGACATATTTTCGATTTTTAAAAGGTTACTGCTGATGCACCCAATGATTTATTTATTTATTTTTTTTCCCACTTTAAGTCCATAATTGTTTGAAGCTTCCCTGCAAAAATATGCAAGCCATTTTTAAACTGAACCCTTGCTGGCACTACTTATTAGTCACACTCCATTACTGGAAGTAATTTAAAGTTATGAATCACGGCAGGCCCTGTGATGAGTGTGGAAAAATGCTTGCTTTTAGAAATTTTGAAACTGATGCACTGAATTTTCATTTTTAAAATTTACCAGAATCAGTGAAAAGTGCCGATTTGTGTTTGATTCCACTCAGGCCCAATTATTCAAAAGCAGGACCAAGATAAAGGCAGGCATGAGAGCGGGAGATATAGAGAATGAGTGGATAAGGGACAGCACAGCATGTGCTCTCTTGATGGCTTCTTTAATTTGCATTGAAATTGATTTGTTTCAGAGGACTTTCTCTTACTCTTCTGTGAAGCCATAGTTAGCTTCAGGGATCAAAACAAGAATTTAGGCTGCTGAGTTAAAAGCAAAAATCCTTAATTTATGATTTGTTAGATTTTTCTGATGAAAATAAGTACTCCGTATTTTGATTTTTGTCACCAATGTTAAACAATCAAAATTCCAATTCATCCAAATGATAATAAATTGGGTTTGAGATTAGGATTGGCCAGAAAGGGCCTCCCAAAAACATGTTCATTAAACAGTGTCTTTCTGGACTATACTTCATGATTTGGAACACATATTTAAAAAAAATCACATTATTTAAAAAAGAAAAAGGATTCAGGATTTGATTAGGCATTCAGTGACTCAATTTAAAAAGTGTCTCAGCATAAAATCTGAATCAGCACGGGGAGGGGGGAGGGAATGGTAACAAAAGTCCCAGCATTCATAAACCACTACCTCAGCAAGTAAATATGAAATGTAAAATTCTGTGCTGGAAAATCTTGTTTGAAATTAGGCAGCAATACAAAACTTAAATAACAAACAGTAAATTTCTGACAAACAAGGGCCTTAGGCTAAAATGAAATGGTGGAAAATGTTCAGTTTAAAAAGCAGTAGGGTATGGACAATTCAATTAAACAAAACTTTGGATATAATAAAAGAAAACAAACATACAAAAAAAAGCAGTTGTGCCTCTCACAACTGCTTCAATTTCTTTACCTTACCCCATTCTTGCTTTTGGGCATTAATATTCTCCTTCCCATGAGCAGTAACACATGCACACTCTACTTTTAATTATTCACTCTTCACTATCTTCTATTTATAGGAATCCAATTTATTTGGTTCTTTTTGCGTTGTAGTTGTTCGTTCTCAGACTGCCTATTGGTTTGTCTGTGTTTACTCTTTCTGAAGTAGCAGCATACTACCTGGGATTTGTTGTTATCCATCAGGTTGGCATATACCTGTGCCACCATCTGTCATCTTCATCTTTTGAACCTTAAACCTTCTTTACTCCTTTAAAAATGATGACTGGTAATTCCCTTAGTGCACTGGACTTAATTAAAATATACTTAAGACAAAATAAAACCTCTCTATTACACAATTGTTATTTTTGGAAACAATGTGCATGGATTTATATGGAAAACTTAGTTGTTAGCACATTCACCTCTCAGCGCTGAGGATTCCTGGTTCGAATCCAAATCTGGTTAGAGTTTCCATGTTCTCCCCATGTCCACATGGATTTCCTCCGGGTTCTCCAGTTTACACAGTCCAAAAACATGGATTCAAGGTATTTTGGCTGCTCTAAATTTCCCATATTGCCTGTGTGAGTGAGTGTGTGCCCAGCGATACATTGACGCCCTGCCCTTGGGTGTGTTCTTTCCTGGATGGGCATAGGGAATCCGCCCGTGACCCTCATAGAGCAATAAGTGGAAGATAATGAATGAATGATTTAATGAATCATTTCCTTAGTAATGTGTGTGGCGCGCTGGGAACGCCTTAGCTTTTGTGTGTTTTGATTTCAGTAAATAACTAATTTACCCTTGTGTGCCATGTTTGTGTTTAGTCAATTAATAGTGGGTTGTTATTGGTTCTTTTTTTTTTCTTGGGTTATGGACTTTTGTTTTATAAATTGCGTGTTTTCATTCGTCCCCTGTGCTGTCTCGTTGATGTCACGTGTTTCCTGTGTTAATGTTATTTTCTATTACCTGACATCCAGGCTCTACGGCGTTCTCTTTTGGATTCCGCTACGCGATCGAGACATAATACAACTAAACATCACCAATGATGCCAGAAGCAGCAGAGATAACAAAGCATTGCCTCTAAATGAAAATTTCGAAAATTTACAAACATACAAAAGAGTAAAAGAGACAACCAGAATAAGACAGAATAAATTTACAAACAAAAATAAACCGAACACAAAATAACTCTGACACCAGAGAATAGACAATAAAACAGTAAAACAAACTGTAACAGGGCAATCAGCCGCTAAAAGGGGGCAATATGTGACATGCTGCGTCCTTGTCAAGAAACTAAATTTACCAAAGGGCACCAAACAAATATTTTTGGGGAATCACAAGGCACTTAATATAGCCCTTACACTCAACACAGAGGAAACAAGCCACATAGAGATGCAAAACCCAGGTAGGCATAATTAACATGTAGGAGTAATTAACAGAATGTGGCTAACAAGAAGGACCAAACAAACTAAATAACACAAACATTAAAGAGATAAAAACAGAAAATTAAGATGAGCACATTGACAGTATTACTTAATACCATTCATCAGGACACAGTTTATTAAATAAGTTTGTACATTTATTTCTATTATAATTGTTTTCCTAGACAAATAATTAATAATTTGTAATGTGTAAAATTCCTAAACAAATATAGATAAATTTTAACCCATTCCGTGATTACTGTGGTGTTATTAGGTATGTTGTTGGTACAATGATGTTTTGCTTGTATTCAACATAATGGTACTTTTAATTGTTTCATTCAATTAAAATGAAAAAAATTGAATGAAACAATTAAAAGTACCATTATGTTGAATAAAAGCAAAACATCATTGTATGAACACAAATATAATATAATGTCTGAATGTCTGTATCATGTACAAATTTTAACTGCAGTAGCCTTGATAATGATTTTTCATTATGTCAATTTCCTGGTAAAATATGTTCATCAGGAAAGGAATCCAAGTGTGAATGCAGGGAATAGATTTGTAATTACATGTTGCAATATGGCCGCAACATCCTTGAAATACTTAAAAATTTGCAGATTCGTTAAACCAGCATCAGAACCCAAGTTTAAAAGAAGTTTAAAAAACTTTGGACAGTAAAGTTACAGTTTAGTACCACCTTTGTACCACCTCAATGACCTCAACATTAGGCTATTGAAATTAACTTCAATAAAGTTTTGACCTGAACAGGAACATACTGTAAGGCACCATGCGGTTAGCTCGCAGAGATCCGCTAGGGGCGCATCAGGGAATCAGCACTAATTGGAGGCATCTGCGTCGGTTGCTATTTAAACCAGCGGTTAGTTAACTCTGTGCTGTCTTTGCATTTTTTTGGGGTAACGCTTCTCGCACGTCTTTCTATAATAGACTATAATAGCTATTGCTATTTTTTGGTCTTTTTTGTTAACTAGGTCCGATGGACTGCATAATCTGATCTTGTGCGAGCGCGCTTAGAGAACAGCGCGTTTGTCCGCGGCTAGTTACTTCCGAGTCACGTGGGCTGTTTAATTTCGTTTACGGTCACTGCGGTGACAGTGTTTTTTTTCCTCAACGGTTTTGCTCGTTTATCATGTTTCTGGTATTATTTATAAGTAGAAGCTTATACAAGGCGATAGCTTGTTTGTGTTTAGGGTATTCTTTAGGTCGAGGTTTTACATTCCTTTTCATAATTTTTTTGGTTTCAGTGTTGGGCTTTGAGGGTGAAATTAAGTCATATTTTTGGCTACGAAGCAAAGCGTCCTGAAGTCATGTCTAATCCGTCCGGCAGTACATGTGCCGTGACAAAATGAAATAATTCTCCCACAAAGCTTTTTAACTTTGGAAGTTCAAACTTTGAAAGTTTATTTTAAAGTTAAGAATGAAATTCTGTGGGTCTGTGTTTGTTCCCCATTAAAATCTAGAACATTGCTTTGATTAGCAAATTTGACATACTCAGCTTTGGGACCTTATAGATGTTTATATACTCTTTACAACCACCAAGAAGTTTCTCAAGATGACTCACCATCTCTATATGGATTAAACAGCAACACCAGTGATTGACGGTCAAGAGTGGTCGAAAAGTATTCAAAAGTATTCATACCATTTTTTTTTCTCATCACAACTACAAACCAATATATTTAATTGGAATTTAATGTAAAACCCAACAAAAAGTGGTATACAATTGTGACGTAGAAAGAGAATTATAAATAATTTGAAACATTTTTTACAAATAAAATAATGAAAAGTGTGCACAAGTATTCAGCCCCCCTGAGTCAATACTTGAACCACCATTTGCTGCAATTACAGCTGGAATTCTTGTCCATTCTTCTTTGCAAAACAGCTCAGGTTTAGTCAGATTAGACAAATTATTTTTTGTAAACAGCGGTTTTTAGATCTTGCCACAAATTCTTGACTTTGACTGGGCCATTCTAACACAAAAATATGTTTTGTTTTAAACCATTCATTGTAAACCTGGCTTTATGTTTAGGGTTGTTGTCCTGCTGGAAGGTGAACCTCTAACCCGGCCTCAAGACTCCAACAGGTTTTCAAGGATTTAAAGAGGCTTTATTGTCATTTTCATCACATGTGGCAGGCTATAAAAAACGAAATTATGACCCAAAAAATTGAATGAAAAACAACAACAGAAACAGCAGATTTTGTGGCAATATGTAAACTTTTAAAATGTTAGTAAAATATGAGATGAGGGGTTTTTATGGTGACCAGTGAGGGAAAGTGTTGTGGTGTGACTGTAATGTGTTTGTTATGAGGAATTATGAGTCTCATAGCTTCTGGTATGAAGCTGTTCCTGAGTCTGCTTGTTCTGCATTTAATGATCTGCAGTCTCCTGCCTGAGGGGAGCGGAACAAAAAGTGTGTGTGTGCTGGGTGAGTGGGGTATTTCATGATGCAGAAGGCCCCTTTTCTGCATCTGGAGGAATATCTGTCTGTGGTGGTGGGGAGACTGACTCCAACAGTCCTCTGTGCAGCCTTCACCACACTCTGTAGAGCTTTTCTGTCTGCAGCAGAGCAGCTTCCATGCCACACATTGATGCTGGAGCACAGCACGCTCTCCACCACACA
>JAOUQT010030267.1:0-11457 GCA_025769995.1 Xyliphius kryptos
ACAGCATACACAAATGGACAATAAAAAATGGATTCAAGCTCTAAAACAAAACCATTTTCAATCATTTTTGCCAAATAAGATCACTTCACCCTGAACCAAATCTATTCCTAGTGGGAGAATGCATTAAGGTAGAGAAGGAAACCATGTTTTTAGGCCTAGTAATGGATAGTAAACTCTCATTCCTTTTCCACATCCAACAAGTTAAGAAAAAATACCAACAATCACTTAATATAATAAAAATACTGACTAAAACCAGTTGGGGGGCTGACTATTCGTTGCTGAAGTAAATTTTTAAAACGATCATCCGATCACAACAGGACTATGGCAGCTTTGTTTATGGAGCAACAAGAAAGTCATACATAAAGTCACTGAATAAGGTTGTTCACCAAGGACTGAGACTTGCCTTAGGGGCCTTTAGAACATCACCTGTAAACAGGTTGTATTTAGCGGCAGATGAGCCCCCACCCCAACTCAGAAGACTAAAACTAGCACTACAATACATCATAAAACTCCCAGGAAATGATCAAAACCCAGCATACCTCTATCTTCACACTAACCTCTTAAACCTGTACGAAGAAAAAACAAACACGATCAAGCCATTAGGACTTTGGATCCAACCAAACTGGGAAAAACTGGCTATTGACCCAACCTTTTTAGGCAAAGTACCGCAAAAACGCAAACTCCTGTTGCAGCAGCCTTTTTAACCACAAATCATCACCACAGCATTCGCCTACCAAGCCCTAGTACCATCTTCACAACCGAAGCATATGCACTGCTGCTGGCAGTGGAATACATACAAAACTGAGCCCACCCCAACTAAGATCTAATCTGCTCAGACTCAAAGTCTTGCCTTCAAGCCTCAAAATCCTTAAAAACAGATCACCCCATTATCACCAAAATGATTGTGAAAGTCAGCACTCTAAATGAACAAGGATACCAGATGATAGTCTTCAGCTTGATACTCGGCCACTGCGGTTTCCCAGGAAATAATAAAGAAGACAAACTTGCCAAAGAGAAAGCAAAAAAAAGATATCACCAAGGTCCAAATGCCACCTAGGGATACATTTCATGTCATAAAAACTTGCATCAAATCCAAATGGCAAGAGGAATGGAACCAAGAAATAAACAATAAACTATGTTAAATTCAGCCAATGTTAAAAAAGAGGACAACCCACAAGCATAATACATGATTAAATCAGACAATCTATACAAGATGCCGCATAGGTCACTCCTATCTAACACATAGACACCTAATAACAAATGACGGAACACCAACTTGCCAATTGTGCAACATCGCTCTAACAATTAAACACATCCTCATTGACTGCTCCATCTATAAACATATAAGGAAATCTTAATATTAAGAATAGAACATATAAGACCACACCAGAGAAAATATTAAACACTTACATTTAGATAAAATGTACATTCAGATAAAAAAAAAATTAAAAATTAAAAATTACAAAAAAAAATCACATAGGAACTTTGTACTATTTTTGCCCCAGTCTAACCAAGCACAACCACGCGTATGCCACAAATAGCAAAATATTGTGCTGCAGTGGCAATAAAAACCAAACTTACACATTTACTCACTCTGTGAATATAATGGCTCACAGTGTCAGTTTGTAGTGTGTCTAGGAAAGTGAGGATGTTGATACTGGATGTCTGACTCGCACACTCTTTTTAATTAATCCGGAAGATTGATCCTCAGGTTCTAAGTGCAGTCTCACTCCTGCAGACTGGTTTAACCATCAGTGTGCAGGGTGTGGAAGAGTGTACTGGACAGTGCATACCAAGCGTGGTGGTGTGTGCAGGATGTGGAGGAGTGTACTGGACAGTGCATACCGAGCGTGTTGGTGTGTGCAGGGTGTGGTGGAGCGTACTGGGCAGTGCATAGAGCGTGGTGGTATGTGCAAGGTGTGGTGGAGCGTATTCAGTGGTGCATACAGAGCGTGGTGGTGGGTGCAGGGTGTGGTGGAGCGTACTCAGTGGTGCATACAGAGCGTGGTGGTGTGTGCAGGGTGTGGCGGAGTGTTCTGGGCAGTGCATACAGAGCGTGGTGGTGTGTGCAGGGTGTGGCAGAGCATACTGGGCAGTGCATACAGAGCGTGGTGGTGTGTGCAGGGTGTGGTGGAGCGTACTCGGTGGTGTATACAGAGCGTGGTGGTGTGTAGTTGGTCCAGAGCTACAGGTAATAATTGTAAAAGCACAGCATGCAGTTGTGTGACTAATAAAAGTTAGGTATGGTGAACAGATGAAAGTCTTTAAGATGAAACAGCTGCATTATTATCATCATTTAAATCAATGTCTTGTGTTCTGCTTTGTTTTTTACTATTAAAGGGAAGAAAGGAGCTGCAGGTGTCCCTGTTCCAGACGTTGGTTCTTCTTATGTTTAACGAAGGAGAAGAATTTTCGCTGGAGGAGATCAAGCTTGCCACAGGAATAGGTAATTCTAAACGTTGCCCTCATTTCACACTTCGGTTTCTTATCCGAGTATTCAGAGAAGACTACAGAACAGAAAGCTACAAAAATGATGGTTCTAGCAGGGGGGCGGTATGGTGAACATGCTACAGCTGCACTTGTCAGCTCTGGAACTTTTACACATTTGTTTTTGATTGGTAAATAATTCATAACTACGCTCACTTTTACTGTTTGTATCAGGTCCATCTGCTACAGAGTAGTAATGATTGGCTGATTTGCTGCTTTTTGAAGGTGCTTCCCACTCACTGCTACTCGTGCCTCACTGCTTTTGGAGCTGTACCGCTAATTGAACAGGTCTAAAAGTTCTAACACTGGAAAGCCAAAACGTCTTCATTTAGGCAGAAATGGTTCTCGGAAATGTCGGAAATGAGTTGCTGCTATGACTGCGGCGTGCTTATGATGCTTTCACTGTGTACAGAGGACAGTGAGCTGCGGCGCACCCTGCAGTCCCTGGCCTGTGGGAAGGCTCGAGTTCTCACCAAAACCCCTAAAAGCAAAGATGTAGAAGATGGAGACAAGTTTTCATGCAACGATGATTTCAAGCACAAGCTCTTCAGGATCAAAATCAACCAAATCCAGATGAAGGAAACGGTACCTGTCCTTGTCCCATAACCCCTCTGCAGGTAAACCGGAGGGCCAACTGACCGCTGGATGTTTTTATTCTAGGTAGAGGAGCAAGCCAGCACCACAGAGAGAGTGTTTCAGGACCGGCAGTACCAGATTGACGCCGCCATCGTACGCATCATGAAGATGAGGAAAACCTTGAGTCATAACCTTCTGGTGTCCGAGGTTTACAATCAGCTCAAGTTTCCTGTCAAGGTGAATGTTTAACAGTTTTAAAAAAAAGTTTTGCGTTACAGGTTTCCCTCAACCATCTTATCTCTTACTTTAACCTCCCAACTGCATCCCGCTCCACCATCTCATGGGATTTTGAAAGGTGTTGATTTTCAGTAAATATTGTCTTGCTGGTTTTTGTAAAGTAATGGTATATTTTTTGCAGCCTGCTGATTTAAAGAAGAGAATCGAGTCCCTCATTGATCGGGATTACATGGAACGAGACAAAGAAACCGCTAATCAATACAACTATGTGGCTTAATGAGAGGAGTGGTGGATGGGTAAAGGGATGGAACAGCTGGAAGGGGAGCCTGTTTTCAGGACTGTGAGCTCACATCCTGCGCTGCTCGTTAGTGTTACGCTCGTTAACCAGGTGACCGGCGGCTCAGCGGATAATGCCAGACCAGAGCTGCTTGGGGTATGTCCTCCGTTGGATTGCATGCCCATTCAACACAAAAAATCTCGCACCACTTCAGAGCATCGGACTGAATAGCGCACCCCCACCCCACTTCACCCCACCATTAATATTCACTGGAAAGAATCTGGTTTAAAGCGAGATTACTTTTTGAGTCCATATTTCTGTGGGATGCATCTAATCACTTTTGAATGAAAACAGAGCAGAATGTCAAGATAAACTAATAGCAAGACCTGGGTCACATGATGGGACCTTTGTATGCACGCCCGCAGTTTGTGGGCACGAATAATTAAAAAGGATAAATTAAGCCAAATTGTGCCAAACGGGCGCACTGTTCACTATGGAATTCACTCACGTGGCTGAACACTACATCACTAAACCATATCCTCATCACATCACGTAGACCGTTGTATTTCCCTTTTCCTTTCCACCTCTTTTTGTACGTGTGTATATATGTATAGTTCACTCCGGTTTCTTGCCGCAGTTTAAGTCGCTCTTCAGACGTTGCAGAACTGCTGTGCGGGGCCTTTTTCAGCTAATCGTTTTAATGAACTGGTTTCTGATGTTGCATTGACCGTGATGCACACTGCCCCCTGAGCATCCAGAGCACAGGCGTCTGATGGTTCCACCTTTCCCCTATCCTGGAGACTGACAGGTCCTGGAGGACATCCCTGCGTAATGGAGATGCTGCCGCGTTCTTCCTCCTATCAACATGTTGAGCTTGTTTTTACTGCTTCAGATTAAACAGCTGTATGTTTCCATGCTCTGACTTTTCTGTTGTTTCTCATCAGTCAGCATTTACAGCAAGCCTGAGAGAATGCTGCTTTATTTCATTACTTCATTTAAGTCTTTTATCTCCACGCACGCTCTAAAACGGAAGCCCTATAGAACAAGCTGCAGTGACATCGCCATTCCTTTCCAGTCTTCTCCTCGCCAGAACATGAAGTGAGATACAAATGAAACACAAATCTAAACTCCACACTTGTTTTGTCTGATCTGAGATCTGAGGCTTTATTTATGAACACAAGCCTTTTTCTCATTAAAAAAAAAACAAAAACATTTACAGGTGTAGCAGATCAAGATACTGATGAGACAGCAGGATTATTTTACTGGGGGGGGGGTGTCACCGCACAATACCACAGATGTCAAGAGGGAGGGTGCCATTGGCATGCTGATTGCAGAAACGTCTGCCTTTGAACTGAATCTTTGTTTAATCTCCACCATAAACCGTCTTTTAGCCCAGGTCCTCCACATCCACCTGCGTTATGGTCTGCGCCATGTCTAAAAACAAACAAAATAAAAACAGCAGCAATAGCATTTTCATATGTTAGCTAATGGCTAGTTTTTAGACATTTTGTGGTGAGCAGGAAGTATCTTCACATTATCAAATTTGGCCTTCTTTCCAATAAGTTTGGTGACCCCTGATTTAAATGCTGTTGCTGACCGAGTGACCTCACTGAGGAGTGAGCTGCGTTATCTGGGTGGGGGGGATCACCAGCTCGATGTTGACCTATGTAAAGACAAAAAGCACGATCAAAGCCTGATTTCAAAGATTCAACGGTATGTTCTAGTGCACCCACAGGAGCTACCTTAGCGCTGAGGTACTGTTTGAGGAGCAGACGGAGTTCTGTGTTCTGCTGCTGCATCTGTGCTGTCTCAGACAGAAGCTTAGACCTTTTAGTCAGCACAGTGCTGTAACATTAAAACAGACCAAACAACAGCATTTACTGAGCAGCTCCACCATGAACCATACCGATGCCATCTGCTGAGCTGACTGAGTGCCTAATATGGCAAGCTTCCACATCTGTACAGAATAAAATAAGGGGAACTACACTTGTAGGTGAACTGCGGACTGGGCCCAGGCATTCACTGAGGCCCCAAAACCATTTCATTCTTTCAGTTTTTTAGACAATCAAACTTTTGCTTAGCGTTGCTGGGCAGTAAACTCACGCTCCTCAGCCAATCAGTGTGTGCAGCTTGCGTACAATACAATACATAAAAACAACAAGCAGAAGTTAAAGGAGACACTGAGTCACAGAAAGTCTCACTCAGACGGCGTGCTCTAAAATATAAAAAGTCGACAAAAAAATGAGAGAAATACAGAGTTACAATGTAAAATCACATTTACCAGACGCTTTTATCCAAAGCGATTTACAAAAATCCCAACTTGGTTTGGATCAGAAAACAGGGTTGATACAGGACCCTGGAGCAATGAGCGTTAGGGGTCTTGCTCAAGGACCCACATTGGTAACTTGAGTGGACTTGGGACTTGAACCCCCAACCTTTTGATTGATGGTCCAACACCCTAACCACTGAGCTACCACTCCCTAGATGTTTAACAAGAAGAGCGCCGGGCAGCACAGTGGCTTAGTGGTTAGAATGTTCTCTCAGCGCTGGGGATTCCTGGTTTGAATCGCAATCTGGGTGGAGTTTCCATATTCTCCCCGTGTCTGTGTGGGTTTCCTTCGGATTCTCAGGTTTCCTTCCACAGTCCAAAACATGAATTCAAGGTAAATTCAGGGAGTGGTAGCACAGTAGATAGGGCGTTGAACTATTAATCTTAGAGTTGTGGGTTCAAATCCCAGGTCCACTGAAGTTACCATTGTGGCTCCTTGGGCAGAAATAAGAATAAGCAGCCATAATGAATGAATACGTCTTATTCTGAGCATGTTCTCACTCACTGATAATTCTCAAGCGCTGGCTCCAGCTCGTTCCACACCTTGAGTTCGGACTGTGGGATGACCTGGACCATGCTGTCCCAGTATGCGGCGTCCTCAGAGTCGTCTCTTTGTACTGGGACAGAGATGCTGCTCAGATCACAAGATTCGCCTCTGCCATGGAACCTTGTATAGGTACAGTATTTTTATTAAATTAGAAATAATAGTGTGGGTCTGCTGGGACCTAGGTTCATTTTAATTACAGTAAAATTTGATTTTTTTTTAAATTCTGACTTTACAAATGCTATTTGGCTAAAATGTTCCATGTATTGTTAATGTCCATGCGTTGCGTGAACATTTACACACACAGACCTTTTTCTGCAGAACTGAGCAGTGAAAGCTCGCAGAACCTGCAGAACATCATTCGGATGGATGAGCTCATCAGGTCTCTCCTTCAGATCTTGCACTGAAGTGTCTTCCTATGACACAAGGTTATAAACAATCCATAAAAATCTTGCGATGTAGGATTTTGGTGCAATGGCGTGATCACTTACATTCAGGTGGTCCAGGTGCTCCTGTTTATATTTTACAAAGAAACTGGTCATTCTGTACACATCCTCTTCCTCCTCGAGCCCCAGAGCCTGCAAATGCATCACATAAACTTAGAGCAGCACTGAGACCCCTACAAAAGCTGTTAGGACAATCTAAACCAGTTCTTATTGTAATTTCCAATAAAAGAAACTCACAGAGAAGATAGACGCCAGCTTTATGTTCGACTGCTCATCTTTCTCCAGAGGTGAGAGTAAGGTCAGTAGTCTGCTCTCGATAAGAAAACCCTGAGGGATGAAACACACACAGAACAAACCACATACTAACCTGTAGAGAATTTACATAGCCTGCCGTTCAACAATGCACTTTTCAGGGACCAGCTTGTGGTGCACACACATATGCTGTGTCACACGCACCGTCTCATCACACAGCAGCTCCAGCAGCCTCTTCACTGTTTTCTGATCCACCGCCACCTCACTGCTGTCTTCACAAACCTCGCCCCCATCTTTCTCCTCCTTTTTGACGGCCTGAGCGTCCACATGGAGAGAGGCATCCGCGGTGTGGCGTTGGGGTTGTATGGGGCCAGACTGATCCATAAAGGGAAGTGGAGGGGGGTTCCAGGTCATTCCCATCACCTGTTCATGGATCAGCCTGTTTGCTTCCAGAGCCTTATGCACAAAAGCCTTGGCCTCAGCCTCGTTCATTAGCCACAAGTCCTCGAAGCGCTTGGCGTTGACCGATGAGAAGTGTCTGTTCATAAACACAGACATGACAACTTGAGTTAATGACTCGCGCTGTCATTCTGAATCTCAGTATCTATGTCACACATCAGGGCGGTGCTGATCAGTGTGACAGTACTCCTTGCTTTACTGCTTACCTCATCTTCTTCTGAGTATCTTGGTATTGCTGCAAGGCCCGTTTATAACTATCGGTCATTGCTTTGTTCTCCACGCGGGTCTGCTTCTCATGATTGGCACATTTGATCTTTAGGTTGTTAAGGATGTCCTGATGCCTGCAACACACATATTGTTGTATGTTGATGTCACACTTATGTCCTTGAGGAGCTTGAGAAGGGAGAGGAACTTGAGTTATATCTCCTCAGGAGCACCAGGGTTTGAGGAAGGTGTATTAGAGCTGCGTTTCATGTTATGTATAACAGTAGGTTACAGCAGGGTGCTTCAGGGTCTTTAAAGTACTCTCTGATGTTATTATATTTGGTCCATGAATAATTATAAAATAGCATTTCCCTCCGTTATGCCGCTTCCAGATGTTTATTTTCTTATTAGATCTCAGAGAAGGCCATTAAGACCTTTAAGAAGGCCTGCGCTATGTCAGCGTATTCCCGCTCTCTGATTGGAGAGTACTTTTGACGAGTGGACATTTTTAGCAGATTAAAACTGATTATAGAAATACAACTAAACTTTCAGCATTAGCTTCGATGGCAAATCAAAGGACTTCATAATGAAACTCGTCTTTTTAAAGAAAAAAGGAGGATGGGATTTATTCAGTATTTTACATTTATTCACATTTCTGCCAGGCCCGCCAGTGTCCACCAGCACTGTGCTGCAGTGGCTCATTAGACTGCATTTCTGCATAATAAGATGCTTCATAACCATAAAATACTTATTGCAAGGTGGAGTAATTCAGATGGAGCACTACTGAAGGGATAGGTGTAAAATTCACAGCCCGCCACTGGTAGGTTGTGTAAATACCGTGTGATCTTCCGTTTCTGTTGAGATTTAGTGATGATGTTCTCCTCTTCACGTTTCTTTAGCACTTGTAAGTTGTACTCCAGTTTTTCCTGATTCAGAAAGCAGACGGCCTTCATGTCCTGCAGCTGCTGTTCTCGAAGCTGGAAATAATAACCACACACACACATACATACACACACATAATGTTTGATAACATTGTATGTAGCTTGCATACTCTTTCAGATATGGAGAGTCAGATAACGTTCAACTAACTTTTTAGAATTCTTTACATTTAAGAAGTATGTCGTCAACACGTCTTTAAAATGATATAATTGTGGCAGATGCATGGCTGCTTTCATTACAAATGAGAAATAATCAAAAGCCCACTGCCCCCTAGCTGCCTCTGAATATCTGAAAACATGTCCTTAATTCTGTCAGAGACACAGAGGCAGACACAGATAGTATTAGAATGGTGCTGTCATCATGTGGTAAAAGGCAGAATTAGTTTTATGATTTATTTCTTTTGACAGCACTAGCTAGCCATATAAAAATAACACATTATAAGACTGAGTCTGCTGTGATTGGAATTCGGACATGCCTGCGTTACACAAATCCCTAATACCTAGTCTCAATAACTGTACTTCGGGGCAGTCGTAAGCTTGTGGTTATGAAACCAGCGTTGCAACCTGAAGGTTTTTGGTTTAGTTCACGATTCCCCTGGTACCTGCAGTTCCAACTCTAGTTCCTTTTTGATCTTCTTGTACTCCTCAATACCTTCCTGTCTAATCTTCTGCATCTGGATCTCAAACTCCTCCACCTGTTTCATCATCATCTTCAAGTAACTGAGCTAAAAATACAGCCATATGTTAATAAAATAGAATTAAAATCAGAATAGAACATAATTTTTAAGTTGTACCTCTCCTGCACTCATCTTCTCTCCTTGCTCCTCCCATTTCTTCTTGTTACCCATGAGCAGGTCTTGTCTCTCACTGTGGAACGAGTTCTACAAACCCGACAGCAAAGTATATTACTAATAACCAGCAATGCTTCTGTTATACAACTGTAATCATACACACACTCCTAGGGGGGGTAAAACTGCAGACGGGGCAAACAGAATATGTGGACAAATGTATTGGGACACCTACACACAGCAAAACACAGTAATGCACATTGTGCTACGTACTAAAGGCTTAATATTAAAAAAGGATCTTGTTGGATGTTTTGAGCCTCTGAGGAGTGGATGGAAAGTTACTGATTATTATTCACTTACAATAATGCACCCCCTATAGACCCAAAGTTTACAATGTCTATAGTATAAGAGGCAAAATGGTGCGGATATGTATGGCGCCATAGGATATGTTCCAAAACTGTAAATAACCAAACCTCAGGATAACACCCTGCCCCCTGCAGTACTTTATAAGGATGAACTTTCTTTTCTCTACATTATTGTAACATGTAGTTTGAAGTGCACCTCAATGAGGACTAGCTGTTCTTTACAGCACTTTGTCAGACTTTCAAACTGCTCGTTCATCCGTTTAATCATAAGGTCCACCATGGCGGCATTCCTTTTCAGATTTTTCACATAGCGAACATCACTGGCTTTTAGCTCCTACATAGGAAGAGAAACATTCAGGTTTACAGTATTGGGATAGGACATGTTTTTAAGTGGGTGATTAATGGGTGTATACCTGCTGCAGCTCCTTAATAAGTCTGTCCTTGTCTTCGATCATGTTTTCACAGAGCTGCTGTTGACTGTTCAGAGCATCTCTTAGGTCCTGGGGAAGCTTCTTGGCCTTGGCCGCGCTCCACTTGCTCGTGATCTCCTCACACTTCCCCAGGCTGGACGTGGACTCGTCCTCCAGCTTCTTCATTCTATGAATGTGGAGTTGACATTAATTAACTAATTTAAATAAATATAAACTCAAAATATACTGGTTTTGGTGTGCCCAATACGTCGATCACAGGGCACATTGGTAGATCACTGTGGAACAGTGTGTTTGTGTGTGTGTCTGTGTGGTCACACCTCTTCCTTCGAGCCTTCTCCAGTTCCAATCTTCTCTTTGTCTCTCGAGCATCAGCGGTCACCATGACGTCGGTCACCAGCTGTGTCCCGTCTGCTTGTAGTTCAAACATAAACTACCGAAAGGCCAGACAGAAGCCCAAACTTTAAACTACATCCTTATCTTTACAACACTTATATTTAATGTACACCAAAGTAAAGATGCAGAGGTTTTAGCTGGGTGTGTTGTTCATGTGGTCAAACGTGGAACTGCAGTGGTTCCTACAGAAAACATCAAATAGTTTTCATATGATTACATTGAAGTCCACATACTTTTGCACTTTGCTCCACTTGCGCCTGACTGGGTCGAACTCCTGCTTCGGTTTCCTTTATCTCCTCTGAGACATTTGCATCCTCATGTCTTCATATGTAAATTAAATATAGATAGATTATGGATTATATATTAAAACTTAACTATAACACGCCCCACTGTAGTTATGTCTCATCATAGGGACAGCGACATGTCTACACCTTACAGGGCAGGGGACAAATAGTCAAACATACTCAGACAAAAGTATTAGGACACCAACACATTAAATAATAATTTGTTGTGTGATTGTGGGGATCCCTGCACATTCCACTTCTTTAAGGACAAACTGTTTCCATTTTTCCAAGTTACATAACTAACTTAATCCAGTTATTTGCCATGTCTTAATAAGTTTGTCCATATATATATAAATAACGGTGGCTGAGTGGTTGGCACATTCGCCTCTCAGCGCTGGGGATTCCCGGTTCGAATCCCAATCTGGGTGGAGTTTGCATGTTCTCCCC
>JAOUQT010030278.1:0-11457 GCA_025769995.1 Xyliphius kryptos
AATATTTTATTCATTGAGATCTAGGATGTGTTATTTTTGTGTTCCCTTTATTTTTTTGAGCAGTGTATATGTATAAACCAGACTCCAAAAAAGTTGGGACACTAAACAAATTGTGAATAAAATCTAAATGCAATGATGTGGAGATGGCAAATATCAACATTTTATTCATAATAGAACATGATGACAGATCAAAAAGTTTAATCTGAGTAAATGTAACATTATAAAGAAGAAATACAGTATGTTGATTCAAAATTTCACAGTGTCAACAAATCCCAAAAACGTTACGACAGGTAGCGATAATTGGCTGAAAAAAGGAAATTGAACATATAACAAACAGCTAGAAGACCAAGTAAAACTAATTAGGTCAACTTACAAAATAATTGGGTATAAAAATAACTTTTCAGAGTGTCAGTGTCTCTCTGAAGCCAAGATGGTAAGAGGATCACTAATTCCACCATTGTTGCACAGCAATACCAGGATGGTGTTACCCAGTGTAAAATAGCAAAGACTGGATGTTTGTGATATCCGGGCCCTTAAACATCACTGGACCTCAAAAAGAAATGTGTGACGAACTGCGCGTCGGGAGCAAAGCGGGAGCTCGTCCTCGTCGAGCAAGGAAGGAGCAGGTTGCCAGGTGAGGGTAAATAAGGCTTTATTTCGCCGGGTGGCCAAAACATGCATTCAAGGGGCAACCGACACGTAAACACGACACATAAAAATAAGCAATACTGGACAGGGACGAAACGGAAGTCGAAGGTATATAAAACAAAAGCCCCTGTCATGTGACAAAAGGAGAACCAATAATACAAAACAGTTAATTAACTAAAATGGAGCCAAAAGCAAGTTAATTAACTAAAAAGAACACAAACAAAGGGAAGAAGCGCCGAGCGCTTGTTACATATCGCCCCCCTCTTTTCAAAATTGTCCAACGCAGGGGGGCGCAATAACGGGCAGGAGGCAGACGAGAGCAGATCCCCTCCTTTCCGGCTGGCACCGGGGAGGGCGGCCTCGGGTTCTCCGTCCCTTGGGTGGGCGCCGAGGCAGACGGCACACAGTTCTTCGTCCCTCGGGTGGACGCCGAGGTAGGCGGCACAGAGTTCTTTGCCTTTCGGGCGAACGACGAGGCGGGCAGCAAAGAGTTCTCCGCTTGACCGGCGGTGGCAGGCTGCAGGCAGCAAGAGGCGCCCCGAGCTGGGTGGTCCTTGGCTCGGCCTTTCTGGAGTGGGCGGATCCAGCATCGGACTCTCTGGACTGAGCGGATCCAGCATCGGACTCTCTGGACTGAGCGGATCCAGCATCGGACTCTCTGGACTCGGTGGAACCAGCATCGGACTCTCTGGACAGGGCGGAACCAGTATCGGACTCTCTGGACTAGGCGGAACCAGCATCGGACTCTGTGGACTGGAAGTCCTCCGCCTGCCGCTCCCTGATCAAGACGACAGCCCCTTGTGGAGAGCCCGAGGAGCTCTTCTGCTCTCTGCCGCCTCCGTCATGCCCTTCATCTCTTGCCTGCACAGAAGAGCAAACAGAAACAGCAATACCCAGGCAAAAAATAGCATTTCAGGCCATGGAGTAGCCAACCCCTCCCCCCATCAGGCAATCCGGTGTCGCGAGGGGTGCCGAGCATCTCGGGTTTGCGAGGGATGCCGAGCGTCTCGGGTTCGCGAGGGATGCCGTGCGTCATGGGTTCGCGAGGGATGCCGAGCGTCACGGGTTCGCGAGGGATGCCAAGGGTGCCACGGGTTTGCGAGCAGGACCATGTGAGATGACGGGTTCGCGAGCAGGACCGTGTGAGACGACGGGTTTGAGAGCAGGACTGTGTGAGACGACGGGTTCGCGAGCAGGACCATGTGAGATGATGGGTTCGCAATCAGGACCGAGTGAGACGGATTCGCGAGCAGGACCAAAAACACCCAAATTCGGTGTGCACGCGGCGGGAACGCAGGAATTTAGCGTGCGTGCGGCTTCGACACCGGAATTTGGCATGCGCCCGGCGGCAACGCGGGAATTAAGCGTGGACGCGGCGGCACGGGAACCAAATGACTCCTGAATCGACTCGTGTGTCCAAATCGGTTCATGAACTGCGTCCGCGAATCGGTTCGCAAACCGACCCGCGCCAGCGAATCGATTTACTCACCGACCCGGACTGCATGATCGCCCGCGGAGTAAGTCAGGGGGGCGCCGCACCGAGAGGACCCCACAGCGATAACCAGGAGCAAAACCTCGCTCTACGGGCTTGCTTACTGCGAGCGGCGAGCCTGCACCGGGGCTTACATTTAGGCGGTACGGGGGGTGACGGCCGTTTAATCGCGTACCGTGTAATCGTGTACCGAAATTAACCTGGGCGAATTTAGGAGGATGAAACGAGAGAAGATGTGATCGCCGAGATCGCCAAGGAATACTTTCAGAAAGCATTGTCAGTGAACACAATCCAACGTGCCATCCACCGTTGCCAGCTGAAACGCAACACTGCAAAGAGGAAGCAATTTCTAAGTAAGCTTCACAAGCTCAGACATTTGCACTGGGCCAGGGGTCTTTTAAAATGGAGTGTGGCAAAATGAGGTCTGTTCTGGTCAGATGAGTCACTATTTGAAATTTTTTATGGAACACTGGGACGCCATGTCATCCGGACCAGAGAGGACAAGGATAACCCAAGTTGTTATCAATGCTCTGTTCAGAAGCCTGCCTCACTGATGGTATGGGGTTGCATGAGTGCTTGTGGCATGGGCCGCTTGCATGTCCTGAAAGGCACCATTAATGCAGAGAACTATGTTCAGGTTCTAAAACAACATATGCTCCTAGTTAGACTTCATATTTTTCAGGAAAGACCCAGCATTTTTCAGCAAGATAATGCCAGACAACATTTTGCAGCAATCACAACATGGCCACGTACTTAGAATTTTTGGTGCATCATAAAGAGGAAGATGCGACAAAGAAAGCCTAAGACAATTGATAATTTAGTGGCCTGTATTAAGACATGAAAACTTGAGAAACTGGTCTCCTCTGTGCCCGAATGTCTGTTGATGTTAGGTGTTGTATCTGTGTTGTGCACTTTCACTGTCTCGTGTCAGTAGTCACGCCCCAGTAATGCACCACACCTGTCACGCATTTGTCTTGTAATCACATCGGTGTTTTATTCCCTGGGTTTCCCTCTCTCCCCTGCCGGTTGGTCGTTTCCTGTTTTGCCACGCTAAGTCCTGGTATTTTCTGGTACGTTTTGCTGTGTGTGTTACTCCCTGAGTTTCAGTCTGTTTTGCCCGTTAACTTAAGAGACGCCAAGTCTAGTTTACACAGTGGTAAAAATGGCCTTGTCCCAACTTTTTTAGGATTTGTTGACGGCATGAAATTTTGAAACATTTTTCCTTTAAAATGATACATTCTCTCATTATAAACTTTTGATCTGTGGTTTGTGTTCTATTCTAAATAAAAGATTAGATATTGGCACCTCCACATCATTGCATTCAGTTTTTAGTCACAATTTAAGTGTCCCAACTTTTTTGGAATCCGGTTTGTACATACATACAAACACACAGCTCAAAAAAAATACAGGCAACACTTAAACTACCCAATATAAATACAAGTCTACCACATTTCTTTAAAATCAACCTGTCCAGTTAGAAAGAAACACTGATTATAAATCAATTTTACTTGCTTTTGTGTAAATGGAACAAACGGGTAGAAATGAGAAGCATTTCGCAAGACAACCCCTATAAAAGAGTGGTTCGGCAGGTTGTGACCACAGACCTTTGTTCTGTTCTCATACTTTCTGGCTGATGTTTTGGTCACTTTTGCATTTTGTCAGTTCTCTCACAATAGAGGTAGCATGAGGCGGTGTCTACAACCCACACAAGTTGCTCAGGTAGTGCAGCTCATTGACACAGTGTCCAGAACATGGAGCAGTTACCAGGAGACAGGCCAGTACACCAGGAAACAAAGAGGGGGCAGTAGGAGAGAACATCCACCACCTCATGAGGAGCATGCCCAAGTGTTGTAGGGAGGTCATACAGGCACGTGGAGGCTACACACACCACTGAGCCTCATTTTAACTTGTCTTGAGGAATTTCCACTGAAGTTGAATCAGCCTGTCATTTGATTTTCCACTTTGATTTTGCGTATGATTCCAAATCCGGATCTTTATGTTATTTTATATGTGTGTGTGTGTGTGTTACTTTTAAAGGTCATGTACAGTCGGTAGATAATTCAGATTTTAAAAAAAAAAGTGTGTTTTTAGTTGTATACACATTGACATCAATGTAGTCAATGTGAAAAATCATAATTTCCCCTAGTGGAAAATTCCCCTATCTCATAAATTCAGATAAATACTATAACCCCTCAATTACAAGCAGTTGTGTACTGTATTAAAGGTTAAATAAAACTGGGTATAGCAGGTTTTTGGTTATTTTACAACATCTAATGATGTTGAAGGTCCTGTGGGTCCTGTCTCTGGTAGAGCTAATTTCTAGGATAAAACAGATAAGCTGTGATTAAACCAGAATGTTTCATCAGTCTTATGTTGTAGACGACCTGAACACAATGCATTCGGTAATCTTCATCACTGTGCTTTTTGATGAGCTGGAGAAAAGAAGGTTTTGGATATTGTGACAATAGCCATAAATACAGCTGGGTGCTGGTTTACTTACCACAGCTGTTTGAAGAAGACAGTCCTGTCATATGTGTTCCTCTTTAGCTCTTCTCCTCAACTTTAGCTCTAATGAAAACAAAAAGAGTAAAAGTCCACTAAGTAGTACTGTATTATAGAATGCATTTCTGTTAACATGATGTACACTACACAGCAGAACTACAAACAGACCTGTTTGCTTTGGTAGGAAACTGGGATAATCCAGCAGAACATCTGAAATGATCTTCGTGTGTTAGCAGCAGGTGTCCAAAGTCTTTGTTACAGTCAATTAAAGGTTGTAGTGAAGTTCAGGAGTTTTTAGGATTGGAATGTGAGTAGATCAATTGAAACATGTGAAAACAGATTCAATGATTATAAAAAAATATATATTAGTACAAATTTCCAATACCATGGATGTCAACATGCACCAAACCATAGCAGGGGCGTCGACAAACACAGAACCACCGCAGGGCTGTTTTCATACACAGTACGGCATGTTTGGTTCAGCTCACTGACAGACAGATGACGGGCGAAGAATAAAAAAAAGATTGTGTATGTACATCTGTATCTCACAATGGCTTTCGTATCCGGGTTGCGGCGCGCTAGTCGCGCTGAATGGTTCCAGGAGGCGGGCAGGACGGCCTCCGGCTGACACACCTTGGACCGGACGGCATCCAGGGTGCAGTCTGTGGGTAAGACCGCTTCCAGGGAGCAGTCACTGGGACGGGTAAAGGTCCCATGAATCCCGCACTTAATGGCTTTGGCGGCAATCAGGTCCGAAGAGCATGAGGAGCTCTCCTGCTCTCTGCACCCCTCGTCCTGCACCTTCTTCTCCTTAGCTCTGTCCTGCACAGACCAGAGAACCATGGCAAATCCCAAACACAAAGCAAATAACTCAAGCTCCCGTCCCTTGAAGAATTCCCTCCTACCGAGAGGATCGGGGGTCCCGGAACGCTCGATTGCACACCTCGAGAAATCAGGGCTTGACCTCTCCGAGGTGGCGACAGGAGGAGAAGGTAACTGAAAAGGGGGAGAAGTTAAAAAATGTCTGGGGCATGCATAGGAATAAACATAACATAAACATGGTGGTTTGTCACATGAAGGAGGGGTGCTCCGCAGGGAATAGGGAATGGGAAGCGGACCACAAATCATGGGAATTAAGGAGTATGTGGGGTGGAAGAATGTTCCAAGAGGAAGCAATCAAAATATTCAAGAGTTGACTATCTCCTCAGAGTGATTCAATTCATCTCCGTTTTAGGGCACTAGCTACTCCCACCACCATGGGTCAGACATACTGGGAAATATTAAACACAAACGGGAAGGAAAACGAAAAACGGGAAAAGAAATCCATAAGGCAGGGCCAGCGCCACAGTAAGTATCGCGAGCGCCACGGCCTGAAAACAAAACAAAAAGGAACTAATAGGCGGGGCTAGCGCCGAGGTACGAAGCACCAGTGCTCCAGCTTGAAAACACGAAGAGAACTAGAAGGCGGGGCTATCGCCAAAGTAAACAGCACGAGCGTTACGGCCAAGATACAAGAAGAATCACTTATCGAGGCAAACCGTCCAGAATCCAAATGGCGTCGGATCGGCATTTTGTCACAATGGCGGTTGCGGTGCGCTAGTCGCACTGAATGGATCCAGGAGGCGGTAAGTGAAAGAGGTTTATTGCAAAAACACATAGAAGAACACAACATTAGGCAAACGGACAACATGTAACAAAAACAAAAACAATCTGCCGGCAGAACGGAAACCCAGGCTATATATAAAAAAAGTCCCCTTTCCAAAAACCAATAGAAAACAATGGTTAATTAATGCAAGATAACACAAAAGAGTTAATTAACTGTAACAATAAGGAAAACATGCCATGGGTGCATGTCCCACGTGACACCGAGTAAAGTTTTTGGTGATTCTCTGGGATGTAGCTGTTTAGTGCTTGTGGTGTTTGTTTTTCTGCCCCTTTTACTTTTTTGTAATAATTTTTGTTCTCAGTCTTAAAGGCTGGTTCCATTAGCTTTTAAAAATCAAAACTTACACTGAATGAAAACGTGTGATATTTATCCGTTTTTAAAGTGGGCAGTAACTGAGGTCAGTCTTTTGAGAATGCTGTCCTAAATCAGAATAACGCTATATTGTCATATAGAATTATTAAAAACAAAATTCATGTCCTTCAGATATCAAAACAGGTATGCTCATGTATTGCAACAACAAGGTTAGGTATCATGATATCATTGCATGTTGTTCACATATCTCATTGTTCCATAGGAAAGAACAATATTTGGTTTCATTGGCGGCTCTGTTGATGAGCGTGTGCAACCATTGTTATAAGAAACATCATGCCGCAGACAGTGAGAGATTGTATGCTGTATACAGCAACGCGGCTGTTACACAAGCCAACAGAGGTAAATACATTTTATACAGATATGTGTAAGGCCTGATGGCTCTTGGTTTTGTTTTCAGTTTATTCACGGTCTTGTCCTGTCTGCGCCTCATGTCTTTAATTAGTCCTTGTTTAAGTTAAATGTCTTGTCATTATCTTCAGCTGTGTTTTATCTGGGACTGATTGCGCGGCATGGTCACGGACACTTTTTTGCTTTGATGCCCCATGTTAGGGGCATCTTTAGAGGGGGGATACTGTAAGGCCTGATGGCTCTTAGTTTCGTTATCAGTTTATTCCCGGTCTTGTCCTGTCTGTGCCTCATGTTTTTAATTGGTCCTTGTTTAAGTTAATTGTCTTGTCATTATCTTCAGCTGTGTTTTATCCGTTACATGTCTCACCTGCCCTTTATTTAAACGCCTTTCCCATGTTTGTGTTTGTCGCAGCGTTACTCCGTTCTGTGTGTGCCATGTTAGGGGCATCTTCTGCAGGGGCAGTGTACAGATGTGCAGAGGTGCTGGGGAAAAGCAAAAGCAAAAGAGGTTAATTATGCATAGTGGATACCGCAGGGGTGGGGGGGGTTTCATTGGAAAGGCAGGGATGTGGCTTAACTGTAGTTCTGCCAGCGATCATTGGTATTTTAATACAACATTCTAATAAATCCTGTTCCTGTGGTTGAAAATTCCTGTGTCCATTTCTGATTTGTTGTCACCTTGTCACAAAGGCATTTAGAGAAGCACATTCATGGTAACTGAAGTATATTGGCATGACAGAAATAGTAATGCGCTCAATCATAACACCTTTAATATAAATGTAGTCGATCAGTGGGTCATTTTCAGTAATGGCTTCTTGAACAACTTGAGTATATACATGATGGGGTATCACTTACAGAATCTGATACTACATAGTTGTCATTGAAATCTTCTATGATCATTTTCCCTCCTGGGAAACTGTTCATGCGACTGATCAAATCAGTCATCTTGTGAAAAACTGTCATTGTAGGAAGGTGGTCTGTACAAAACTGCTGCTGTTGCATTTAAATTGGGTACATTGAAGTGTACACATGCAATGATGACATGGTAATTTTTCAACAGCGCAGATAGTATGCGCTCTGTAATACACACCAACACCACAATGTATTACGAGGCCTGCGACTGCTAGAACCAGGGACACGGACCATTTAAGTAACAGACCAGGTAATTAGGGAAATTACCTTCAGCTGCTCGTTTCCTATATAAGTTAGCGTCGCTCTATGGCACGCGTCGCACCGTCACGTGTCTCACCACTGTCTGCGGTCAACTCTGACTTCTGACTCTCGGCACAGCATCAAATTAGGATCTGTTCTCTGTCAGTGTGAATAGGGATCACTGTATTTATGTATGGTCTAGCTTTTGCCGGCATTATTCCTTCTCTGTGTGTTTTTCGTCCTTCAGACTTCATCTTATGTGCTGTTCTCGCCAGGAGGCTGAATACAGGAGGTTCCGCCACTCAGTCTTCTTCGGATCAGTTCGGGACTCCGAGCATGCTTAGCTCCGCCCTCGGCTTCGCTCAGCAGCCGTTTGTATTTGGCTTGTCAGCACGTTACTCTCCCAGGTGGTGCCGTGCAGTGAGCGTTGCTCGTGAATACACAGAGCGAGTGACGCATACTCCACGCTACCTCCTCGGAGCGAGGAGGCGGAACCTTAAGTAATTTTGATTATTTGTCTTTGGATCGCCTTTACGGCAGGGGCGCGGTCTTTGCGCCGACTTTATTTATTACTTTTTATTTTTGCAATAAATATTTCAGTTAACTCTTATTATTTGTCTCTGCATCTTTGGGTCCTACCTAGACACATCATAACAGAACGGTGCGACCAACCATGGACCCAGCAGAGATCCCCACCGTCACAGAGGCTCTTTACCACCCGGGTGTGACGTTGGGCCGACATGAGCTGGCGCGGAACGAGCTTGCCACACGGCTCTCTGAAATCACTCTATCCATGTCTGCGCCCCTTTAACCCAAAACATGTGAGGCTGAGCCCCCTCAAGGGACGCACGTAAGTGTCAAGGTTTTTTGGTCCAGTGCTCCATAATTTTTGAGCAACAGCCCTCCTGGTTCCCTAATAAACGCTCCAATGTTGTTACCTCATTTATCTGATGACGGGACGAGCACTGGATTGGGCGACTGCCCTGTGGAAGCAGGGAGCATCAGTTTGTTCCACGGAACTGTTCTTTTGCAAGGCTATTATTAGGGAGACCTTTTTCCATCCAGTATGTGAGGTGGGCGCTGGTCCACAACTGCTGGATTTGACCTCGGAGGGGTTAGGGGTACCGTAAAGACCTCCCTTCTTCTTACGTCCAGTGACTCTCCCTCGGCAAGAGGAACCGAGAGCAGGCCATGAGTCCATCCCCAATCGCGGGCTGTTTTTGTCCTCCATTCTCCAGTGGGAGTGGGGTCAAAAGGATTTCAAGGTATGCGTGAATACGGGTTGATAATTTCATTGACTCTGATCTGGTAAACAGCCTAGGGATTCCTACCGAGCCCCTTCAGACTGCTTTACACGTATGTACGGAAGACAGTCGTATCGTGGCAGGAGGTCCCGTTGGCCACCGTACCAAAGCGCTCACTTTAAGATTTGGCAGCCATGAAGAACTAATAACCCTACTGGTTATTAGTATCCCCCAACTTCAGCTGGTTCTGGGTTATCCCTGGCTTAGTAAGCACAACCTGCTTAGACTGGGAAGTGGGATCCATTTTTGCCTGGGGTATCCATTTGTCAGAGTGTTTGTCTGCTGCCACCTGTTCGGGTCCTGGAGACCATAGCGAAGGTAGAGGTACATTAACGAGGCACTCCTACAAGGGTTCATCCGCCCCTCTTCCTCTCCCGCAGGAGCAGGGTTCTTCTTTGTGGGCAAAAAGGATGGGGCCCCTGCATTGACTACCAAGGACTGAATGCCATCACTGTTAAGGACCGGTATCCCTTACCTTTGATGGCGACCTTTCGGGGCACTGCAGCAAGCTTAGATTTTCACAAAACTTGACTTGCGCAGAGCATATAACCTCATCCACATCAGGCAGGAAGACGAATGGAAGACTGCCTTCATCACCCCCACTGGCCATTATAAATATCTGCTAATGAACGTGCCAGCGGTCTTCCAGCGTTTCATTAATGAAGTAGTGTGTGAAGCCCTCGATCGCTACACATATGTTTATTTGGACGACATCTTGATTTTCAGTCGCTCTGTCCAAGAAGATGTGACTCATGTGCGGCGGGTCCTTCGGCTCCTGCTGAAACACCATCTATTTGTTAGTTTGGATAAATCGGTGTTTCACACCCCATCTGTCTCATTTTTTGGGGTATTGTCAGCGCTCTCCAAATGGATCCGGCCAAAATTACGTCTGTCGTTAGGTGCAAAGATTTTTAGACTTTGCCAACTTTTTTAGGCGCTTCATCCGAGACTTCACACATGTGCCTTCTTCTCCAGCGGGTACTGGCGCCTATCACTTGGGGATCATGCAAATGGTCAGAGACGCTCAAAGAGCGGAACAGGAAAAAGGGGAAGGTCCACCTGACCACATCTATGTCCCCACGGCCGTACGTAAGCAGGTGTTTCAATGGGCTCATGCATCCCAGTTTGCGGCCCATCCCGGAGTGACTAAAACACCCCACCTACTTTGACAGCGCTTTTGGTGGCCTATGATGGAAGGTCAGGTTAAAAGGCTAGTCGGGATGTGCGCAACCAACAAGGTTCCGAGAAAAGTCCACGAGGTCTGCTTCAGCCTTTGCCCATATCATCCAGGCCGTGGTCACACATTGCCTTGGATTTCATTACGGGGCTACCCAGATCCAAGAGGTTTACTGTGGTTCTGGTAGTAGTCGATTGGTTTTCCAAGGCATGCATTTTTGTTCCTCTGCCAAAACTCCCTTCGGCTAAGGAGCCGGCCCATGATGTCCTCCAGCATGTGGTCAGAGTACACGGCATACCCTCCGACATTGTGTCGGACCGGGGGCCGCAGTTCACTAGTCGGTATTGGCAGGCCTTTTGCGATATGGTTGGGACCACAGTCAGTCTGAAGTCTGGTTACCACCCAGAATCTAATGGGCAATCAAAGTGCCTCATCCAAGACCTAAGTAAGTCGCTTAGATGCCTCACCGCTGGCAAGCCGGCCACATGGGTTGATAAGTTGGTTTGGGCAGATTTTGCCCACAACACACCTAATCACTCTGCCTTGGGCATGTCTTCATTTGAGTCACAGTTTGGGTACCCTCCTCCCTCTTTCCTGACCAGAAACAGCCCAGCAGTACCCTCAGCCCAAAGCAGGTCCGGCGATGCCGTGAGGCCTGGCAAAAGACCAAACGGGCTCTTCTAGCATCTTAACAGGCCATGAAGCGCACGGCTGATCACAAGAGACAACCGGCACCCACTTTCCGTCCTGGTCAGCGTGTGCTTGTCTCAAATAAGGACTTGCATCCAGACTTGTC
>JAOUQT010030294.1:0-21795 GCA_025769995.1 Xyliphius kryptos
CACTTGCTGTTGTGCAAATGGAACAGACAACAGGTAGAAATGAGAGGCACTTAGCAAGACCCCCCCTATAAAGGAGTAGGAGAGAACATCTGCCACCTCATCAGGAGCATACCCAGGCGTTGTAGGGACGTGGCACGTGGAGGCCACATACACTACTGAACCTCATTTTATCCTGTCTTGAGGAATTTCCATTGAAGTTGGCTCAGCCCGTCATTTTATTTTGAGTATGATTCCAAATCCAGATCTCCATGGGATAATAATTTTGATTTGAATTTTAATCATTTTTGGGCTGCACAGTGGCTTAGTGGTTAGCACGTTCGCCTCTCTGCACTGGAGATTCCCAGTTTGAATCCCAATCTGGGTGGAGTTTCAATGTTCTCCGGTTTCCACCCACAGTCCAAAAACATGGATTTCAGGTAAATTGAATGCTCTAAATTGCCCTGTATAGTGTGAGTGAGTGAGTGTGTGCCCAGCGATGGATTGGCGCCCTGTCCTGGATATATCTGCCCAGCACGCAAGATGTTCTCCCCTGGATGGGCATGGGGAACCCCACCGCAACCCTAGTAAAGGAATAAGCGGAAGATAATGGATGAATTTTGATCATTTTTATGTTATTTTGTTCTCAATACATTCCACGATCTACTAAAGAAAGCTTTTCAACTAAAATATTTTATTCACTGAGATCTAGGATGTTTTATTTTAGTGTTCCCTTAATTTTTTCAGCAGTATATGTATAACATAGTACAATGGAGATATTGTTTCGGGGGGAAATGAACATGTGAAAACCTTTACAAATTTCACGTATTTAACGATAAATAACGTAAATTCTTATACTTAATACGTTAACCGGTAATTTACAATGTTAGTCTACACCTAGTGGTCAATTACCGTAACACGACCAAATATTACTTAAATACTCGTGTTATTGACTACATTAATCATTATTTCTTTGAATAATAATCGTTCAACGGGGATGTTTAAATTAATATTATATACTAGACACTGAAAAGATGTAAAGCTGCAGTTACGAGCCGCTGCTTCTGAAGCGTTGCAGAAGAATACCGGCTCCGAGCCGCTGCAGGAAGTCTGAGCGCGACGAACTGCGCATGTTCACTAAACGCTCAGATAAGAGGAATGGACACGACGTCGTTGTAATAGGTAAGTGTGATCCAAAATGAAGTGCGACCATGTAGATATAAAGTCCAGTCGTTGTTTCGGACGGCGGCCATTTAAAGTTGGATCAGTCACCCAACCAAACTTACGCTTGCCGCCGTCATGGCGCAGCGCCGTAAACGCGAATGTACTGGAGCGTGCGTGCCGCCGCACGCGGACACACGTCATTCAGCCGAACGTACAAAAGCCGAACGTAACGCACGTTCAGACACAAGCGCGTCGCCACAGACCTGACCGTCTGAGAAGTCTTTAAGAGCGGCTGCTCGGTTGCTACTGCCAAGCTACAAACTCCAAACACCAATGGCACATTTTTAAAACCGCGTTATTTTTTTTCGTCGCACATTTAGCTTAGCATGCTAACCCACAGCAACGCAATATGTTTAATCCACACGGAAGCTAAAGTGTTAAGCTAACCAGCGACCTTAAACCTAACAGTGAATCTTCATGTTCTCGTTGCAGCCAAATACATAAGCGAAGGGATACCCTTATCTTATGAGATCTTGTTTTCATCGAAAAACAATAAAAGTATATATATTTTTTGGGGATACTGTGATAACTTGTTGATATTGTATATGGTTTAGCGGCGTTAAAGGTCAACGTTTCCACATTAACGTTTAGTCATTTAGCAGACGCTTTTATCCAAAGATGACATCAGATAAACCTTTATTAGTGAGGAGCTTTTCATGCTGAGCAGCAAAGAGACAGAAAATGGAAAGTTTAAAGTTTTTGCATTTGTCCTAGATCGATAAAGCTATCAGTATATATAAAAATAAAAAATATGATTTACATGAACAATAGAGAAATACCATAAAGTACAACATATTACACAAGTATTGCACATAAAATGACTGATTAAAGGGTAGTTATTGTAAGACACCGTATTGCAAATAAAATGACTAAATGAATTGGTTGTTATTGTGAGACAACGTATTGCACAGCAACAAGTATTGCACATAAAATGACAGATTGAAGGGTAGTTATTGTAAGACAACATATTGCACATAAAATGACTGAATGAATGGGTTGTTATTGTGAGACAACATATTGCACAGCAACAAGTATTGCACATATAATGCTTGAAGGGTAGTTATTGTAAGACAACATATTACTCAAGTATTGCACATAAAATGACTGAATGAAGGGTTGTTATTAAAAGACAATATTGCACAGCAACAAGTATTGCACAAAAATGACTGAATAAAGGGTAGTTCAAATGATGATTAAATGGAAATTGCACAGTTGTTATTTGTTAATTTAGGGCCGATTTACAAATGAGAAACAAAAGTCAAGAGTTTAAAGAAAAAAGAGGTAAACTAGTACCATCAAACATGCCCATTACTAAATTTGGCTTTCAAGTGTGTTGTTGTTTTCAAGTGTGTTGTTGAGAAGGTCGTTCCACCATTTAGCAGTGGTGAATGAAATGGAATGAAAATTAATGCCTCCGTGAGTTGGAATCACCAGGCGACATTCATCACTAGAGCGCAGTGAACGAGTTTAAGTGTATTTAGTAAAGATTGACTGACGGTAAGAGGGGGCAGATCCAGAGACTGTCCTGTAGGTCAGAGTCAGTACCTTGTACGGAATGCGAGCAGCTACATGAAGGTGGCCCTTGCCCATCCAAGGTCGCTGGGCAGATACACCCAGTACAGAACACCAATCTATCGCTTTGCGCACACACACACATTCACTCACACAGACTACATGGGGCAGTTCAGAGCAGTCGATTTACCTTGAATCCATGATTTAAGGATGTGGGAGGAAACCGGAATCCACCCAAAATGCTCTCCCCTGGATGGGCATGGGTAACACCCCACCGCCCTAGTAGAGGATTAAGTGAAAGATAATGAATAAATCAATAAATGATAAAAATAAAAACATAACTCATGCACTGACTTAATATATTGATGTCAAAGTATTTTTAGCGGCAACTTCATCGACCAATCTTGGTGGCCCTACACTGAATGCCAGAGAGGCTGGTATACACACTATTAGCATTCATAGAATCTATGATCGAGGTTGTCTTCACACACAAATCCCTCCATCTGCCCCAAAAAACTGTTTTGATCAGGCCACATGTTTCCAGCCATAATGTGGCCAGTAGAGCAGGTGTTCTTAACTGGTCTTAGCGCAGGACACAGTTTCCAGCTAAAAGCTTCATCCTATTACATGGGTAAAGGCAAAAGCAAAAGTGCAAAGTTTACAAATTGGCTAGCATGGCTGAATATACCCTAGGCATCAAGTTGTAGGTGAGAATTCCCTAGTAATCTACTGAATAGGGCCCTATTATTGATATGAGTGCCTTCAGCACACTGTGCCAGCCCATAATTTAAAATAAGATTTTAGAGAAACTTGACATCTAAGTCTGTTAATTTTTTCTTTTCTTTTGTCTATTTAACTGTTATGTGTAGAGAGAAGGACATGGCAGGGACAGAGATGACTGTCTCAATGGATATAGGGACACAGAAGACAAAGGAGGAAGAGGAAGTCGCAGTTGAAAGTTCAAGCAAAACACAGATCATTCTTCAGCTGCAACCTGTCACAACAGGGTGGGTGGTATTCTTATTAATGTCAAATAAAATCCAGTTCATTTGTGATTTATATTTTCAAAGTAAGTTTATTACAATTCAGTTTAGTGTATGTCAACAAGGTCTAGTCATGTCTGAGTATTGAGGTATAAAACCCTGATTTATAAACCAATGTGGGGAACCCAGGAATAGTTTTATATTATTTTTAAATTTTGGGAGGCCACAATCAATGCTATCCCAAAAATGTGTCCCACCCGCTAAATGTTGGACTTCATTGGGTTGGTAATTGTCTCTTTGCAGCATTTACAGGACAGCACTGCAATGTTTCATATGCCACAATTAATAAATACTACTGGTTTATAACTATGTGTTCTCTTTATAAACATTATCGAAAAGTTGAGATCTTTAGATTACAGACAGCCAGGCCAAAGTAGCCAGGCCACAAGTTATTGCTTTTTTAAACACCTTTACAAAGTAGACATGTACACACATATCATTACCAAAAATATAATTAATAATACAAATAATAGTTTAAATTAACTGGAAAACTGACTGGAAAACCGGCATTTTCAATTAATGCACATGCAGTAAAATGTGCCTGTACACTATTTTTACAGGAGTTCTGGCACAGCTTGTAGTGTGTGTGGTAATATAAACTAAAAGTAATCAGAACTATTAATGAACTCTAATAAAAGTAATAAACTCACTATAGCTTTTCTCTTCCTGATCATTTAATAAATGGTCATCTTGGACGAGCATCTGTTTTTTTTTTTGTTATAAGGGTGTAATGGTATGTTGTATACATCACGAACCGTTTGATCGTATGAAGACAAGAAAAGCACAAGTGGAACTAAAAAAAAGAGCCAAGCCCCACACCTGAGTTGAGTTGCGTGTTGCACCTTAGCTGTAAACATCTATATGCATGCTAAGTGTAGCTTAGTTTAGAGGTGGGTCATGGACCTCGAGTGGAAATTATAAACAGAATTAAATTTGAATCCCAAACTAGGTGGAGTTTCCATGTTTTCCCCGTGTTCTCATGGGTTTCCAGGTTCTTTATTTTCCTTCTACAGTCTATAAACATGAATTCAAGGTAAATTGGCGGCTCTAAATTGTCCCTATAGTTTGTGTGCGTGCGCTCGTGTGTGTGTGTGTGTGTGTGTGTGTGTGTGTGTGTGTGAATGTGTGCTCAGCGATAGATTGCCACCCTGTCCTGGGTGTATATGCCCAGCTCCCGAGATGTTCTCCTTCGGATGGGCAGAAGAGAATGAACAAATGGATTTCATCAATTAATGAACAATATTTTCAAAAGCACATTGTGACTTTTTTCTAATAGAATTCTGTTTGTGTTTGCAGGGTTTGTAATGAATCTGATATAATGGGTAAGAAACACTTTCTGTTCTTCTATAAATACGTAAATATTTATTCAGTCATTGTATCATTAGAAAAGCACCTATTTACTGCTTCATTAAAACGTATTACTAGACTTATATTTACACGACTTGGTCTATAGTATTTTAGAAAGCCAATGTTACAGTACTGACCTCCTTTTCTATGTGCATACTGGATGCATGCAGCTACATTAAATATCTAGTAGTTGCGGCAGCGGTAGACTTATGGTGGCACAGTGGCTTAGTGGTTAGCACATTTGCCTCTCTGAGCTGGGAATTCCCGGTTCGAATTCCGATCTGGGTGTAGTTTCCATGTTCTCCCTGTGTCTCCGGTTTCCTCCCACATTCCAAAAAAACATGGGTTCAAGGTAAATTGAATGCTGTAAATTGCCTCGTTTAATGTGTGTATGTGTGTGTGGCTGTGTGAGTGAGTGTGTGCTCAGCAATGGATTGGCGCCCTATCCTGCCCAGCGCCCAAGATGTTCTCCCCTGATGGTCATAAAGAACCGCACAGCGACCCTAGTACAGGATTAAGCGGAAAATAATGGATGAATGAATATATAACAATCTATAACAAAAGTTAATAATGTCTAATTGTTGAAAGGTTTTTACAAATCCAAATGTAAAGCAGAGATGTCTGTATGTACATGTTTTTAAATTTTTTTTAAGAATGTTAACTTGAGTGGTATGTGTGTTTCTGTTTTTAAGATAAGACTTTGGAAACAGAAGAGGATGTAGAACTGGGATATCCTATCACCTGTGGCGAGAGCAAAGCAATTCTTCTGTTTGAGAAATTTGTATGCCCTGGAATCAATGTGAAATGTGTAAAGGTAACAACCTTTCTTTATCAATCACAGTTAGTGGATCTTGAACCAACCCAAATTTGTTTTTATAAGCATACAGCATAGTATTTAACATCGATATAAAAGTAATTTTCTATTATTTACAGCATGGGTTGTGATAGACTAAAGGAACTCAAAGTTGTGCATTATAGTGAATAAATTATGGGGAAATGGTGTTGTTAGGCACGACACAAAGCAGACTACAGTTCACACCTCTTTCCCGTGATTTATTCACAATAATGCACAACCTTGAGTGCTTTATTCCTTTAATAAAACAGTTACTAACACAGTATAATACAAAAACAAGGCAATGCGTTGGGCCTCTTTCCCGTGATTTCGTCACAATAATGCACGTTCTCTTAAGCCTTATTGCTTTACCATTTAAAACTCTTTCTTCATGTTTATCTGCAGTATGAAGACCAGCTAATCAGCCCTAAGCAATTTGTTCATATGTCTGGCAAAGCTGCTTTAAAAGACTGGAAACGGGCCATCAGAATAGATGGTCACATACTCAGGTAAAAAAATATATCAATATATTTGTTTGGTGTTTTTTAATTAGATTATAGATTCCAAGTCTTTGTTTGCTTATGTTTTGTATTTGACACTTAACCATGTAGGACATAAGAGTTTTTATTGTTTTGTGTTTGCTTTTTAATTTTGTTGTGGCCAGATTCAACAATTACAGGTTTTGTTAGGCACGACGTGAAGCAGAGTACAATTATACCCCTTTTCTGTAATTTATTCACAATAAGGCACAACCTTGAATACCATATTGCTTTTATACAATGGTTACAAACATACTATGATTAAAAAGAACAAGCCTTTATTTATAAATGTGTTTATTTAAAACAAAATCATTAGTAAACTGGTCATCCACAACATAATCTAGTCTGTTTTTTTTTTTTAAATTAATTGCTGAGTAACTATTTAAGGACAGGATATGCCTGTTTTATACACCTCTACAGTATAATCCACAAAAAGCAGCCAAAATGACAAAAAAAATCTCAGAAAAGGCTTGTTGTTTCGAATTGTGGACGCTCACCATCTAACATTTTTTGATTGATCCAAATTAATAATAGCTTTTGGGTCGTGACCCATCCATCCATTATCTTCCGCTTAATCCTCTATGATGGTCATGGTGGGGTTCCCCATGCCCATACAAAGGAGAACATCTGGGGCACTGGGCAAATAAACCCCGGACAGAGCGCCAATCCATCAATGGGCACACGCTTACTCACACACACACTATATAATTTAGTGCAGTCAATTTACCTTGAATCCATGTTTTTTAAATGTGGAAGGAAACGTGAGAACCCGAAACAAATCCACGTAGACAGAGGGGGAAACATGGAAATTCCACCCAGATTGGTATTCGAACCGGGAATCCCAAGGGCTGAGAGGCAAAGCCACTGTGTCTGGTCACGACCCACCATTTGGAAAAACTGCTTTAAACATTTCTTTAATATAAAATGCATTATAAATGTGTGTTTTGAAGGCTCCTTTCATTTTAAATGAAAGTTGACACACAAAGACCTGCATCTGTATGGAGAATTTACAGTAACACTGCATTAGTTTGCCACCTTTTAAAGAAAGACAGAGAAAAATATTTATTAACCGCTTACCATCTTTTTTAACTACTTTTAATTAATGTTTTTAATGAAAAATTATTTGGATAATTGATTTTTATTTTATTTTGCATTCTAGAAAAATTATGGACTCAGGTCAGTTAGATTTCTATCAGCATAGTACTCTGTGTACAAACACCTGCCGCAGTACTAAATTTGACCTCCTTATCAACAACACACGCTTCCCTCCTGACAGCAGTGTTCTCAGTTCCCCAGCTTCAGCCCATGGTGAGATGCCAGCACATATTTATAAATCATTGATCTTAAAATTTATCTATAAAGTTACTTATCATGGCTGCAATTTTGCTTTGCAGGGCAGCTCACATTGGGCAATGGAGGAAAAGTTGATATAATCGAAGAAAAGCCTGAGGAAGAGACGGAAGAAAGGGGCACGGACAATACAGAAAAGCTGGAAGTTCAAGAAATATCTGGTGAGATCCAGTGTGGGGAAAAGATGGTTCTGGTGAGAAGCATTCAAAAGTTAATTTTGGTGTTTTTATCCTTTAGAAGAGACTTTGACCTTCTGGAGGGGCATAGCAGATGTTGGTCTAATGGGAGAGGTAGTCAGTAACATCCAGACGGAATTGCTGCAAATGCTGCAAGAGGTTCAGCTAAATGCCAACCCAGTCAACCTACAAGACTCTGGTGACTTTTATTTTGCATTATTGTCGTCATAAAGCGATTTTAGACCAAATGGTTGAATTTAACCCATGAAGCTCCACAAAGATAAACTGGATATTTCAAACATAAATACAGATTATAACATGGAGTACATTAAGTATAAGTTCATTGCATTATACAAAAGCAGCCCACAGGTATGAAATAACAGACATACCAACATATTGAAGCAATAAAACTCAACTTTAGTCTGTGTTTTCAATCCATTCAATTGCTAAGATGTTAAACCTAAACCTTTAGTCCAGTGCTCAAAGGCCTTTATTGTAACAGCCCAGATTTTTTCATGGTCTATAAGTCACAAACTACTTTTATAGAATACAAATCATCCATCCATTATCTTCCACTTATTTCTCTACTAGGGTTACGTTGAAGTTTCCCATGCCCACCCAGGGGAGAACATCTCAGGCGCTGGGCAGATACACCCAGTTCAGGGTGCTAATCCATTGCTGGGCACACACTCTCACACATCCCCACACACAAACTATACAGGGCAATTTAGAGCATTCAAGTTAACTTAAAGTCATGTTTTTGTAATGTGGGAGGAAAACTGAGAACCTGGAGGAAACCCACGCAGACACGGACATGGAAAGTCCACTCAGATCAGGATTCGAACCAGGAATCCTCAGCACTGAGATAAAACAAATTTTAATGGCTTTTAAGATTGTTACTACTCTGTAAAGCACTACGAATTGCTTCTGTATGAAAGGTGCTCTATACATAAACTTACCTTCCTTGCCTAGTATAGGGTTAAGTGAAAGGAAACAAAATGAGAAGAAAACTGGGTATAATCAGTAAATTACCTTAACATAATTGTAGAGACTTTTTACAACTCTTAGGTTTACTGATTAAGTAAACATCAATTTAGGTCTAGGTTTCAATGGAGCGCTGCATGTGTGGTTCCCACTCTACAAGCCACCATCCAATTCACTACAGAATTGCTCAACCACACTTGTGAAAAAAGAAGGGAAAAAGTGTGTGTCTGGTTTTTAAAAGTAAACCAATAAATTAAGGCTCCTTAGTGACCTAATGCATTACAAAGGAAGAGACTCACTCATATATATATATATATACTACATTTATTCGCTATAAAATGTGTTTTTATGTATTTTGGAGTCGAACTAATTTACATGATTTTTAATGATTTTCATTCATTCATGAGGGTTGTGGGGGGTTTCCCATTGCCCATCCAGGGGAGAACGTCAGGCGCAGGGCAGAAACACCCAGGACAGGGTGCCAATCCATCGCTGGGTACACACTTACTCACACACACACACACATACACACAGTCTACTGGGGAATTTAGAGCATTCAATTTACCTTCATGTTTTTGGAATGTGGGAGGAAACCGGAAAACCCGGAGGAAACCCACTCAGACACGGGGAGAACATGCAAACTCCACCCAGATTGGGATTCGAACCGGGAATCCGTAGCACTGAGAGGTGAATGTGCTAACCACTAAGCCACCGTGCCAATTTACATTGATTTAAATGGTAAAATAAATCTTTATAGATTTGTTTGGTTTGTATTCTATAAAAGTGGTGGGCAACTTGATGCCAATGAGAAAATGTGGGTCTTGGGCTGAAACAAGCTGAGATGCCTTGATATAGAGAGTAGGGACATAATTAATGTAATAATCAATTGGGGAAAACCTGATAGGTTGTAAAGATACAAAACTAAGAAAGAAGAGAAGGTGAAAGGTAAGGTGGCACAACCAAAGTTAGGCATAAACTTAGCTGAGGTGCAGCTAAGCCGAATGTCAATTTTATACCCCAATGTCTGTTTTGTAAGTCGTCTTATTACATATCTGATGTTTCACCTGTTAAGTGTGATTTATTTCTGTGTTATGCAGAAGTGGCAGTTTTGAGTAATCTCACCCATGTGTTCGGGCTGCTCGACTCCATCAAGCGGATTTTAAGCATTCGGCGACAAATCACAGACCCCGGATCAAAACATATTCTCAAGTCTTTAACCAGTAAGTAGTGAAAAAATAGAACACATTTGTTGCTAACATGTTATTGAAAAAGTAGAATGGAATGTAGTCCAGAGAACCAAGTGTCATGTTATGTTTTTTACGTTGCAAATTATGAAGCCTTTGTCCTGATGAGGTTATATTCTTAAAAAGTGGTGAATTGTCCAGAGGTTTTGTAATTTTTTTTTGTAATAATTAGGAATTAGGAAACATTTAAATGTCTTTTTAATTTCCCCCTGATTTTCAGATATTTGGAAACACTTAAGTTCAAGTACATAGTATACATAGCTTTTTATAATAGTACATGTACATTTGTACATGACGCACATTCTTTGTTTTATTTCCCATCTCTCAAGTGCGAGCTTGTAGGCTCCTTTTGCTGACTGACCACTTTTTTTCATGGTACAAAAAGAACCATGCTTTCCAAATACATTTTTATTCATGACAATGCAATCTCATGATGCAAAAACCTGAGTCACTAGCTGCAATGGGCATAAAATAGGAAAAATTCATGGTGGGGCCACCATCTTCCCCTGACCTCAACCCCATAGAGAACATTTGTAGTATCCACAAGCAAAAGGTTTATGAGGGTGAAAGGGAGTTCACATCAAAACAGCAGCTCTGGGAGACTTCTGACATCCTACAAATACACTCAATCAGAAACTCTTAAAAAACTCACAAGTTCAATGGATGCAAGAATTGTAAAAGTGATATCAAACAGGGGGTTCCATGTTTAGATGTGTCACAATACCGGAGTGGAACCTGTGTAGCAACGCCGAAGCACAAAATGAAGCCAGGATGCCAGGTAGCGGCTGGCGGGGAGCCGCTTACAGGCCGGCTGGCTGGAAAGCAGCCACTTACAGGAAACCGGAATCTTATAACTCAGTGATCAGCGTTCACTTTAAAAACCGGACTAGATTATGTTGCTGAATGCAGAAGAAACAGTTTATTAGCAATTTTGCTTTCAATAAACACATTTATGAGTCAAATCTTGTTTTTTTATTATAGTGTGTGTAACTTTTATAAAAGCAATAAGGCACTTGGTAACTGCACTCCACTAAGCGTCGTGCCTCATTCCCGTGATTTATTCACAATAATGCATGTCCTCTTATGCCTTATTGCTTTATTATACTGACTGTCATTTGCATAGATCATATAGAAATGACCGGAAAATTGTAAGTCACTTGAGATAAAAGCATGTGCTAAATGACTAAATGTAAAACAAATGTGGAAAAATCTGAAAAACGGTATTTGCATATTTGGAATGCAGTGTATGTGCAACACTTGTGTAATGTAAACTTCATATAAATGTGTGCTTGCATGTGTTTTAGGTTTGGAACAGCAGTTAGAAGAACAGAGGAGACAGCAGGCTCAGTACTGGCTGAATTCTTTTTCGTCCTCGACCTCACGACCAGTTAAGCGTGCCAATAAACGTCCTCGTTTGCGAAGGCCAGCCTCAGCCACTATACTTCCACCACTGACACTCCAGCCACCCCAGTTCACTGTTCTGTCCCCTATTACACTCTCATCTGTATGCCAGCCCATTACTGTGACTAGCTTGGCTCAGCCACCCAGTACCGTCACCCTGTTTACTCACGTGCCACCTTTATGTGAGAGCAAGCCTGAAACATTGACGCTACTAGAGACTGTGTCAACACAAGAGTCAACACATCTGGGCACTGTGGAACTGGAAACGGCCGGCACTGTAGATATGGTAAACACAGTACTAGGACAGGAGCATGAAAGCCAGACATTTAGGATTGACCTACAGGATGAAGAGGAGGAAGAGCAGAAAAGAAGGAAGATTGATGGAGTGGGGGAGGGTGGAGGAATGGCAGAGGGAGAATCTGTCGAGTTGGTGCAGACCGAAACGGAGGAGTTGTGTTTGGAAGCAAATGGGCAAATTCAAAATCTGCAAATTCTTGTAGTGGAAGATGAGGAGGAGTTGCTGGTTGAAAACAAACCTTAATGAAGGAGAACAAAAACATGGGAATACATATACACACAAAAATTAAAAAATAACCGCATGGACATGGAGGCATATGTAAAAACAAGGTGGCCCATGAAAAAGCAGCTTGTCTCATATATCCAGGCATATGATGTGGACTGCTTTTTCGTGGGTCACCAGAAACTGTCTCTTTTACATTCATTTCACATAAACACACTGGGATACCTGCACTGTTAAATGCTGTTGCAGGTCTAATGAGTTTTGTAACAACTCTTTATATTAGTACTTTAATATTCCTTTATGGGTACATTATGTAAAGTCATTGTATAAATGTTTAAAACATTTTTTTTCCTTTATTGTTTTTATTTAATTATTAAATGGTGGGCGGCACGGTGGCTTGGTGGTTAGCACGTTCGCCTCTCAGCGCTGAGAGTTCCCGGTTCAAATCCCGATCTGGGTGGAGTTTCCATGTCCTCCCTTTGAGTGGGTTTTCTCCGGTTTCCTCCCACAGTCCAAAAACAGGGATTCCAGGTAAATTGAATGCTCTAAAATTGCCCTGTATAGTGTGTGTTTGTGTGTGTGTGTGTGTGTGTGTGTGTGTGCCAAGTGATGGTTTGGCGCCCTGTCCTGGGTGTGTCTGCCCGGCTCCTGAGACGTTCTCCTCTGGATGGGCATGGGGAACCCACCGCGACCCCTACAGAGGAATAAGCGGAAGATAATGGATGGGTGGCAATTAAACTGTTTACATCTTACTGATTAAATACTTATAGTTTTATATCTGCGACTATCTGATTAGCAAATTGTAAATACAGCAAATTCAAGTATACATAAAAGGTCATTATTGGGTCCTGTAAATTCTGGGGTTTTGTAAACACACCAGCCACGTTAATAAGTTCAAGTTAAGTTCATTTATTTCTATAGCACTTTCTACAACAGTACATTGTTACAAAGCAGCTTGACAGTGTTCCAAGCTTGAACCCATAAAGAGCAAGCCAAAGCAACAGTGGCAAAAGGAAAAACTCCCTGTAATGTCATGTCCTCATTGTACATGAAAAATCAAACTCTGTTTGTTGCTGCAAAATTTATTGTAGTCCCCTGGTCTTTCAGAGGCCTACAGCATGTCATGGCAATGCTAGGAATGATCCAAATAATGCCTGCTCTATTGATCACAACCATTAGAGTATTCTTGTACTAACCTCTTATTAGCTCGTTTTTTGGCTCATGAGGACGTTTCCTGCAAACAGTGTAAACATCAATTTACGCATAATTGGTTGCTTCATGGAGGTTTTTTTTCTTTAAGCAGAATCAATACATTATTAAGTTATTGCAGTAGTTACAGATGCCCCATTTTAGTGTTATAGTACACTAAAGCAAAGGCATGCATTATTGTGAATAAATCACGAGAAAGAGTTGTTGTAAGGCACGATGAGTACAGTCACAATTTTTTACCCCCGTGATTTATTCACAATAATGTACAACCTCTAGTGACTTACTGATTTTACTGAATAAAAAACTGTTGGACTCATAAATGCATTTATTGAACGCAAAATCATTAATAAACTGGTTTTTCGTAACGTGATCTAGTCCGATTTTTAAAGTGAAATCTGATTGCTAAGTAACAGGTTTATGGTTGCTCTATCAAATACTGTGATCTAGTGGTAAAATTACAGAACACAATGTATACAGTTGTATTCAAAATAGTAGTGTGTTGAAAAATGCATCACATCTGTGTTGCATAGAGTCAACCAACTTCTGCTTTGACAACATCCCACAATTCATTAGCATTTCTTGGTTTTGCCTCAGAAACGGCATCTTTGATGTCACCCCACAGGTTTTCTATCAGATTAAGGTTTGCGGATTGGGCTGGCTACTCCATACTTCAATTTTGCTCGTTTACTGGTGTATTTAGGGTCATTGTCTTGTTGGAGCACCCATTTCAAGGGCATTTCCTCTTTAGCTTAAAATAATATGACCTGTTCAATTATTCTGATATATGCAAACTGATCCATGTTATGTGCTAAATAAGCCCAGCACCACTGAAAAACATGCCCATATCATGATGCTTGCACCACCATGCTTCACTGTCCTCAGAGTGTACTGTGGCTTGAATTTAGAGTTTGGGGGTTGTCCGACATACTGTTCGTGGCCTTGGATCCAAAAAGAACAATTTTACTTTCATCAGTCTACAATATGTATCTCCATTTCTCTTCAGGCCAGTTGATGTGTTCTTTGGCAAATTGTATTCGCTGGCTGCTTATCACTCTCTATCTGATTGTGGAATTATAACCCTGTTCCAAAATTAGAGTGTATGAAAAGAGTGAATTAGAGTGTATTTGCCAAACAGTTACCCAAAACAGCGGCAGGCTATTTTTGCCTAAAATATCTAAATTACAGATGTTTATTATAAATTGTTCATGAATACCTATTAAACATTTTTTTCAGTCCCTTAAATTTTTCTGCATAGGACTTCAGAATGAATTTTGCTGGCCCTAAAGCATTAAATAATTGTGCATCAACATATTGATTCAACCAGTCATTTTAAGTCATCGATACCAGAGCAATTTTGATGAGCAGGCATTTTCAGCCAATTGAATTACAGAAATGCAACACAACATTCAGCATAAGCTTTGATGGCAATAAAAAGAACTTTAATTAGGATTTTTGGTAAATGTTATTTTCCTAAACAATCATGCAATTTTATTACTTTATTGTCGGTTTTCATTTTATGTGTGGCAATACCAGTGTAACGAGGGGATGGGGGTACAAATAAGGCCTCGAGGCAAGATTTTACAGGCTCACGTAAAGGTTTTAGTTACAAATTTTAAATTAATGAAAACATATGTCTTGGCAGGTGGTATCTTACTCACTTGCGTTTCTGGAGTTCTGGTTATGTTTTTATAGCTATGAAATAGTTATTGACAGGTGGATTAATTCAGTCGGATCATTACTGAAGACCTAGGTGTAAAATGCACAGCACGGCGCTGCATACCTCTTTTAAAAATAATCTTAACCTCTAATCCCACGCTGCGTTCTGCAAAACCACTTAAATGAGACAAAATGGTGATTCCAATAAAACTTTATTGACCTCCATCTGTCAGCACTCACTTAGCATGCAGGTACAGGCTTGAATTTCAAACTTTGAAAAATATTTTTTTCAGATTTTTATTAAAAAACTACGTGCACTTTAAATAATTAATTCCTTAGCATACAAACCACAAAAATACAAGTTTTACATTATCAAATACTGCACATAGAAAACATTTACAAAGCACATGTAGAAAATTACAGCTCCTATTTAGATTTGTACCTTGTTTCCATGTCAGTAGCAAGACTTTGCACACGTCCTTTACAATACACTATAATAAATAAAAAATAATGTGCACTTTAAACACTGCAAAGTGCTTGTTAATGAATGTCTGTTCTTGCAAAATTAAATTTGAAGCTGTTAACATTTCTTTTAGTTAAATGCATCACCAAAAGTTTAAATCCAGGCTTCTAAAGAAATGCTACATTTCATACAATGCTTTACTTCTTGTATGTTAAAAACCTTGTGACACGATTTCGTGTTTTTGTGTTTCAACAAACAACATACTTAAATGTAGTGGAATGTGAGATAAATGAAGTTGAAAATATAAACATACTACCAACGAAAACAAAGTAAAGCTGCTGAGTGTAACTTTTATTCTAAAATAAAAATTTAAGTGATGTTAAAGCTGCAACACAAAAACATTTTCAGGCAGTTGCACAATTGCAGTCTAGTGGAAGCAGTTTATGTCAGCAAGCAGAAATAATGTTCATTTGCAAAATTTGAAAATAGTCATCCTGTAAGAAGACCAGAATGAATGAGAACATGGTTTAAAATACAGAACTCATGATTTTGTTTTTAAAAAATTTAAAATTTAGCCTGTTAGGCTGGATGGTTCATACACACAAATTCAGTGACGTTTGGTTTTGGTGTTGTGTGTAGCTAAGCATTTTTTTCTAAATAAATTACAACGTGGATTGAGTCAATAATCTATAATTTGCATTAAAAAAATGGTAACACTTTCTATGAATACAGTATCCATAATGCTTTATAAGTATTCATGACACTTTATAACATTTGTCATAAGCCTTTGTTAGCATACTTAGATGTTCATATTCATAGTCATAAGTTGTTATAACAATTTGACATAATGCACTATAATATACATTTATTTAAACTTGAATTAAATTCTGTATAGAGAATTTATAAGCTTTTATAAGTCATTATAAACAAACATGTATGCAGTTTTTTTTAAAGAGGTAATTAATGAAAACACTTAACTATGCTTTTAAGGAGAGCTATAAAGCTTTATTAGTTTTTAACTTTTAACACAAATGTTATAAGGCTTTATGTCACTGGTTGCTGAACAGTTCAAATATATTATGTATAATGCATTATGCTTTGTGTTATAAGGCCTTATGGCATGTTATGAGTGTGGTTATGTACTATGGTCATTAACAAAGGCTTTTGGCAAGTACTATACAGCATTATAAAGCTTTATAAATGTGTTAAAAATACATTATAAATACCGGAGTTCTGTAAATTGTTAACAAAAAAAACAGCTACTTAGTACAATATATTGTGTTTTACACTAGCTGTATCTCTAAGATGGATTCTTGGAAGAATAATTGTTTTCCCGATGAAGTCCTTTAGAAAAAAGACTAGACTACATTATTGTTTTTTGCACACACACAATACGAATGATTCACGGGTGTGCAGATTTGTAACTTAAATGGTCCATACAGTGCATAAGTGCTTTAAAGAGTACTTAAAAAAACACATTCTCGAAAGCGCTGCGCTTACAAATCTGCAATTGGTAGAATTCAGATTATCTCAGACATCTAAACAGTCTATTGAAATCATTTAGGGACATGTGCAGAAATGCATGAGCAAAAAGCAGCTGGTTCAGGACATTACAGCTCTTGAATGTAGTAACATGCTTAGAAATACATGCTTAGCAAATTGGGTAGATATGCAAAGAAAGACAACATTGAGGACAAAAGTTGGATTAAGGAAAAAAGAAACCAAATATTGCTCTGGTAAACATGGTTTAACGTAGTTCATCGTGGGCCACTCTGTATAATAAATCAAAACCAAAAGTATCTAAAAGTCTCAAGACTCAAAAGGGTTAAAAAGTATTTATTTTTTAGAAATTCTAAAATTTATGTTACTTCAACAATGATATTTAACTGGAACTGCATGAGCAAATAGTCATGGTGTCCCTGGACCATAAAATCAAATTTAAATAAATATGTGCTATTTCTATGTCATGTGTTTGTGTAAATGTAAAAAAAAAAAAAAAAAAAAAAAAAAACTTTGTCTGACAGAAAATATTTTAAATATTAAAATAGGCATAACCTATTTAAAAGCCTTAAAAAATTTCGGTTATTTAGCTGTTCTCACACATTTGCCCAAATAATCAATGACTTTTAATTAGTCTTGGATGAGTTTTTGCTAATTTTCACCCATAAAAACTAGCTTGAGCTTCAGGATTAGGAAGCCTTAACTTTAAAAAGCATTAGTTGTTTGGTAAAAAAAAAATGCAACATTTTAATAATAATATTTAATATTTGATTTTACAGAGATTTGGTGTGTTCACAAATTATCTTATAATATAGGTTATCAGTAATGGCAAATTTCAGCTGTAGGTACAAATACCCAAACCATGATACGAGAAAGAAAATTAAACTATTATCATTTAGGAGCATATAAAGAGATGAAAAAGGAGAAACATAATTAATGAAATAAAAGACTGTGAAACATTCCACAATATTGATAAAAGCTAAGGGTTTTCTGTCAAAGGGCTCAGTTTTTAAGCAAAAATGGATAACAGATAACAATTTTATATAAACACTGATTAATACAATGAAAATTAGGAAATCTTAGGAAAGCTTAGATCATATAGGGCAAATTGAGAAATCACGGTTTGTGGTTGACCTTCAATCCTTCATATGGTGTTACATGAAACATGTACATGTTGATTAAAAGTTGATTAAAAAAAAGTGTAATGTATTTTGCCTACTGTGCTTACACAGAGGATTTGGTCCTCCACATTTAACCTATCTGTGCAAAAACACACATATACACACACTAGTGAAATGAGCACACGTGCCCATGGGCACTTCAGCTGTAGTACTTTGCGGGCCCGGAAATCAAACCAGGGACCTTTAGGTCACAAACCTATGTCCACAAGACTATGAATGCCATATAAATATAGCCACATGAGTTCAGAAACACATTGTCATGTAAAAAAAAGGACTGCAGCATTAAAATGAATGTACAGTACAGTACAATCTGCATGTGTGACTTGCAAGTCTATAAAAGCACAATTTGCACAAAGGCATATTAAGATTTTCCAAAAAAATCCGCATCCATTAGGATGATTTTCACCACAAGAAGCATATGGAACTTTAAACTGTTTTGTGAATCTGCTATGCAGATTTTTTTTTTCTTAATGTCAACTATTAATGTTTAGCCAAAGTCTATAGATCAGAATTATACTTATAAATTGGTATACTAGATTTCAAAGCTGGCTTTAAAGTGTTTACAGTGCCATTGTAACATTTTTAAATAACTTTTTTGGGTGAGTTGCAGGCACTAAAATGTAAATCCACTTATATTTAAAATATTAAAAATTTTAAAAGTTAGTAAAAACGTTGGAAATTTTTTTCTTGCACATTTGCCAGTCATAGTTGTGCAATAAAATCAACATGGATTCTTGTTTTTATTACATTTTTACAAACTGTCCAAACTCTTTTTTTCCTACAGAACAGAGTTATGATTATGGTTAACGCATCAGTTACTTCTCAGAGAAAATCCAAAAAAGAGATCTGATTAAATTTTCTTAAGTGTCTCCTAGACAACAGTGACATCAAGACAAAATAGACTTTAGTCTCTCGCTGCCCAAATATGTTTTCTGAGATAAAGGCCTTAATAATCTCCCTTTTCTCTTGAGTTTTAGTAGTGATCCCAATAATGCCTCACATTCTGCTCAAATATTATGAACAATTAACTATTTTTTAAAGACAGGTGTCTAAATATTAACTTAACCATTTGTCATCTAATGACTAAGAGCTTTTTCAGTCCTGATACTGCAAATTACTTCTTAGTTGCTTAACTTTATTTAAAGGTTAATTTAAAGGGTGTTAGGGAGCAAGACCTTAAACCCTAATTGCTTCAAGGATGCTGCTGTATGACCAACCTGATGCTGTGACCCCAACCAAGTTGGGATACTTGTGAGTCGCTACGGATAAAATCTTCTGCAGAATGACCTCATGTAAATGTAAATAATATATTTCTTCACAAATACTGCAAGCATATTTTGCTGTCACAGAGAGTGGATAATTTTCCAATACAAACTTTGGAAAACTTCAGGAGTTAAGAATATGTTGCTGAAAGACACAAGGCCACAATTCTAAATATAGAATTAGATTTATTCAATTCAATTGACCTAAAACCAATTGCAAATGTGTGAGAAAAGAGTGATGTAGATTTTGGAGAGATTCCCAATTCTAAAAATTTAAAGGGTTACATTTTTTTTAACATTCTTAGTTGAAGCTATTTAAGAACAATAATGTTTACCAAATGAACTTGCTTACTGTAAATTATAGAACAATGTGGATGTAAATAAGATTTGCATAAATACTTTTTGGAAGGTGTCCGGCTTGAATTCGGTTCTTTGGCAAGTTATAAAAAAACCTCCATGAAATATGTCAACAGCTATCTTACACCATTTACCACCCAACACCTAATTACTTGTGATGGGGTGTGAAATATTGATGATGTTATATTCTTGGGATAGTCATGCTGCCAGTTCCATTATATATCATATGTACAGAGGGGTTTAAGCATTACTGCAAATATACAAATATATTCATATAGTAATATAGTCAGTGACATCAAAAAAGCTAAGTTAAGCAATGCGGCAAAAAATGGTAATGTGTGAGTCTGGAAAGTAAGTCTTGAAGATGGCCATGTGAAATAAGAAAAATGGAATTGCTGCTGACATCTGGTTAACCTGAATACCAAACATCTTCTATGTTATATTGATTACACATATCACCCTCCAGAAAACGTCTGGGGAATTAGGTGTGGACATTTTCTTGAGCTGTTTACTTGGATATAAAGCATGCAACAGATTTTTTTGCGTCAAGAAGCATTTACCTATTTTACAAGGAATGGCACCTGTGTAGTGATTGCAGAAGGCAGACCATGACGAAACCTGTTACAGTTGGTTTAATTAAATTTCAAACAACTTAATCTTAATAATCTCAAACAACTAGTCCTATTGGAAATCATTTTGATGAAAATATCTACGAGCCCACTTGTTTTTTGTAATCACTTTAGACACCAGCCACTTTTTCCAGGTAGGCTCAATAGGACACTAAACAATACTATTAAAGAACTTTCATAGTCTATTTATTGTTGGGGAAAAATCTTTAAGGCATTTGTTTCCAACATACAGCTTCTGCATCTTAAGGTTCATGGTAACAGGGCAGGTGTAAAAGTAGTTTCGGGTGGAAAATATAAGATATATGTAAGACGAAAAAGGCTAAACATGAATTTTGACATTCTAAAGGTAGCATAAACCACAATAATGTTTTAATGCCAGTAAAAAAAAAAATCTAAAATCTAAAGCCATTCTACTATAATGTATGGCATAACATGATATGTTTTATAAAGCACAAATTTACTTACTTAAGTATCTACAATGAAATGAATTCTTCTAATTGTTAAGATCAGAACAGGCTCTATCATTTTAGGGAAGGGTAAGATTATGCTACAGTGTAAAAGTGCTACAGTAGACAAAGATATTGCAGACAATTATATGCTTCTATATTTAAGTCAACAATTTGAAAGTAACATTTCCTAGGCCAACTTTTTGCTTTTAACGCAGTAGATCAAATCTACTTGAGTCAGATGCAAGTGTAAATCATGATGTTAAAAATACCAGTTCTGCCATGCTGCAAATACTTATCTTAATAGGTCCACCGAGTGTTCGTTTTTCTGTAGATTCATCATTCCCTCATAAAGAAATGGCCACTGGCATCTACATCTCATCTGCACCATATGTTAAACATGAGATTTTGATGCAAAAAATTGCATCATACAGTTTATTTCTATCATGTTTGTCCCTGTCCTGTTCATGGACTTGCTGCAGTGCATGGCACAACCACTTTTTGATTTTCCACATTATATACAGTGGCCCATGGAAAACAGCGCTCAAGCAATTAACTTTGAATTGAAGAAGGTCAATACCTTTCCATCCATTTGCTGATCATCTGCCTGGCTATGTCATGTCGCCATGTTTTCCGTGTTTACTCTCCTCCAATTCAGAGTGAGTTGCTTGAATTGCTGCTTTTTCGTGGGCCACCCTGTATTTCAAAAGAAGTTGCATTTTTTAAATCTGTTTTTCCCCCACAGAGGAATGGGTGAGCCACCCATCATGATGCTACTCTTCAGTGCAGATTGAGGTTTTCTCAAGTAAAAACGAAACTTTACAGAGTAAACATAAGATCAAAAGATCATACAGTCCATATACATATAAAGTCAGTGCCTACATTTTTTTGGTGAGTAAACATGCACTCAATAAATACATAAGCACAAATAATATCGTAACATC
>JAOUQT010030295.1:0-11455 GCA_025769995.1 Xyliphius kryptos
GAAGTGCCCAATTAGAATAGGGCCCATATTTTTTTTTTTTTTTTTTTTTTTTTTTTGATAGCTCTATGAATGTACAGGTTCTCCTTTATATCTCTGCCAAATTTGAAGTATGTGATTTGGGTTTAAATGTCCAATTAAAGCAGGACCCTTATTTTGGATTGGGTCCCCTGGTGGGCCCCCTGTGGGATTTTATTTTTTTTTTTTGGAATTTTTGATATCTCTATGAATGTAGAAACAATCCTGGACATACCTGCCAAATTTGAAGTTTGTAGGATTGTGTGGAAGTGCCCAATTACAGTAGGGCCCATATTTTGAATTGGGTCCCCTGGTGGGCCCCGTAGGATTTTTTTTGGAATGTTCGATATCTCTATGACTGTAGAGTTTATCCTATATATCTCTGCCAAATTTGAAGTTTGTGAGGTGAGCGGAAGCTCCCAATTTAATCAGGGCCCGTGTTTCAGATTGGGTCCCCTGGGGGGCCCCCGGTGGGATTTTGAACGTGAAAACTGCTTAGTTGTTCCAAGTGCATTATGGGGGAATGACTGTGCCAAGTTTCAATCTTGTAGGTAGTCGGGAAGTGAGAGAATTAGTGATGAGTCAGTCAGTGAGGGCTTTGGGTTTTATAGGTATAGATCTTGCCTCTGATTGGCTCTCAATTAAGCATCTCACTGAAACATTGTTTCCAGCCGACATGTCCACTGTACCCTCTAATTCCCCACTTTACATAAGTATCAAATGAAGGATGGACTTAAACCTGTTTACCTGCAAGCTAGAGAGGGTCGAGCTCCTGATAAAATGTCTGGATTCTATTAGAATGACACTTAACTCCGTTTTTCATTTAATATATTCATGCTGTCGGTTGTCTGTGCTGCATTTATAGATTTGCAAAAGCACCTGCAGTTTGTTACATAACAGATTACGCTTATAAATCTTTTAATTCTCTGGAGCAATTCGATTTGTGTTTCTGGGGTAATTATTAACAAGGATTTTGTATAACCTGGTTCAGCCCCTGACAAACATCATGGAATGGCCAGTCTCTGAGGCTGTTCCTTCAGTAGTTTAATTCATTGGTTGTTTTGCCGACGCCTTCATCCAAAGCGACGTACAGGTATCCCAACTTAATAGTTGGGATCAGAACACAGGGCTGATACAGAACCCTGGAGCAATAAGGGTTAAGGATCTTGCTCAAGGACACACAGTAATAACTTCAGTGGACCTGTGATTTGAACCCCCAACCTTCTGATTGATAATCCAACACCCTGACTGCTGAACTACCACAACCTTACGGATCATTTTCTTTTATTTATTTATTATCTTCCGCTTATTCCTTTATGAGGTTTGCGGGGGGGTTCCCCATGCCCATCCAGGAAAGAACGTCTTGGGCGCTGAGCAGATACACTCAGGACAGGGCTCCAATCCATTGCAGGGTACACACTCACTCACACAGCCACACACACTTACACACACTATACAGGGCAATTTAGAGCATTCAGTTTACCTTCATGTTTTTGGAATGTGGGAGGAAACCCACGCAGACACGAGGAGAACATGTAAACTCTTCCCAGATTGGGATTCGAACCGGGAATCCCCAGCGCTGAGAGGTGAATGTGCTAACCACTAAGCCACCGTGTCGCCGGGTTAAAAATTGAGTATGTAAATTAATTAAATCCACTTACAGACTTGTGTTCTATTGTGCTCTTGTTTTATTTTTTGCATCTTTATTGTCTTCTTCACAATCTTCACCAACAGAATGCTGGGAAAACGAGATAAGGAATGTACAGGCACCATGGTTGAGGTCACGTACTCTCAGACTGGGGACGAACGCTCTGTGGAAGCTGTGCTCCAGAACCTGTATCTCTGTGCCAGTGTGGAGTTTCTAATGGCTGTGGCCGACTTCTTTGTACAGGCTCTGCCTCAGCCCACTGTCACATCATCGGACAAGCCCAGCCCACTCCCACTTAAACAGAAATCGGAGCCGAAAAGCCAAGGTGAGCGGAGAGATGGTAAATAATGAACTGATAAGGCATGAAAGGGTATGCATTATTGTTAACTGCCCCATGCTGCTGGGCAACTGTCTCATGCTAGACATCTGTCCCACCTTGCTAGGCAACTGTCCAGGCTACTTGAAAACTGTCCTGCGCTATTAGGCAGCTGTCCCGCCTTGTTAGCAACTGTCCAGGCTAATGAAAAATTTTCCTCGCACTACTAGACAACTGTCCATGTTACTAAAAAACTGTTTCACATTGCTAGGCAACAGTCCAATGCTGCCAGTCAACTGTCCAGGCTACTGGAAAACTGTCCTGCGCTGTTAGGCAACTGTTTCGCCTTGCTAGCCAACTGTCCAGGCTACTGGAAAACTGTCCTGTGCTGTTAGGCAACTGTTCCGCCTTGCTAACCAACTGTCCAGGCTACTGGAAAACTGTACTGCGCTGTTAGGCAACTGTTCCGCCTTGCTAGGCAACTGTCCAGGCTACTGGAAAACTGTCCTGCCCTGTTAGGCCGCCGTCCCGCCTTGTTAGCAACTGTCTAGGCTAATGGAAAAGTTTCCCCGCGCTACTAGACAACTGTCTCACGCTGCTAGACAACTGTCCATGTTACTGAAAAAATGGATATTGCTAGGCAACAGTCAAATGCTGCCAGGCAACTGTCCAGGCTACTTGAAACCTGTCCTGCGCTGTTAGACAACTGTCTAGGCTACTGGAAAACTGCCTTGTGTTCTAGAGAAATCTTCAGGCTACTGGAAAACTATACTATGTTGCTAGGCAACTGTATTACATTAATAGCCACATTTCAGGCTTCTTGAAAACTGTCCTGTGATTCTAGGCACTTGTCCCACACTGTTAGGCAACTGTCCCATGCTGGTAGACGACTGTCCCATGCTGTCAGGCAACTGTCCAGGCTATGGGAAAACTGTCCTGCGCTGCTAGACAACTGTCCATGTTACTGAAAAACTGTTCCACATTGCTAGGCAACAGTACAGTGCTGCCAGGTAACTGTCCAGGCTTCTGGAAAACTGCCCTGGGCTGTTAGGCAACTGACCCATGCTGGCAGGCAACTTTCCAGGCTATGGGAAAACTGTCCTGCGCTTCTAGGCAACTGTTCAAGCTACTTTAAAACGTTGGCAACTGTTAAGGCTTCTGGAAAACCGTCCTAGGGTGCTATGCAACTATCCCGTGCTTCTAGGCAACTGTTCCACACTGATGGGCAACTGTTGAGGCTACTGGAAAACTGTCCCATGCTGCTAGGCAATTGTTAAGGCTGCTGGAAAACTTTTGGGGCTACTGGTCCATGCTGCTTTTTCAAGCCCATTCTGTGACACTGAGTTTTTCCTGATGCACTAAATACGCTGTTGGTCTGTTTTGTAGTTCCAGCTCTGAAGACCAAACTGCGGGCCGTTGTGTTGGACCCTGAGGTGGTCTTTGTGGCAAATCTCACCAAAGCCAATGCTCCTGCTTTAGTAACCACTTTCCAGTGTCACCTTAGTCTGGACTCCAAAGATACAGCTCAGGTCATGAAAATCAACCTAGTGGGTCTTAAGGTCCTCGCCTGCCCCTTCATCAGAAACCACGACAGCAAGGCTGTTACCACTGTATGTAATACCTCTTTTTACTCGTTGTAATAACATGCCAGTCATTTAAATATTCATAAATGTCATGTTTTTAAATGATCGTAACATGTTGGTAGGTCCTGAGGCCCTGTTCCCTTGTCCTGGAGACGAAAATGCCAGTAGATGCTCCACTGAGCGGCTCGGTGATTGTGGAAGAAGTTGTGGTAAAAGTAAGTAGTATCGCCAGTCTGAGTAAATCAAATCAGTCATTACCGAAACTGAAGCTAAAGCTTTGGGACAGTGTGACGCCAGGCTGTGAGTGGGCGGAGCCTGCGAATGGGAGTTGAGTAGAAGGGGCCCGAATCCTAAATTTCGTTAATGAGGCATTAACTGATTAACTAATTGAGTCCTGATCTGATTTCCCTCTGTCTCTCAGATCTCCCCCATCATCATTAACACAGTGCTTACCATCACGGAGGCCATGCTGTCCAAGCCCAAGGAAGAGCTGAGGAAGGAGAACGGCACCGAGCTGAGCACGCTGTGGGCCGTCAGGAATATCAGCTCCTGTAACCACTGGTTTCTGGATGTTGAGACTGCAGCCGAGGTGACCGAGGGCTTCAGCGAGGAGCAGAGTGGCAAGGTGGGCGAGACTTTCCGAGTCGAGGTAAAAGTGGTTCAACTGACCTTAGAATCCGGCCTGGGTCACCACACTGTGCCTCTGCTGCTTGCCGAGTCCTCGTTCACTGGCTGTGCACGGAACTGGTCCTCCCTGCTCAATGTTTCTGCAGATATGACTCTAGAGGTAGGTGTGGTCACACAACGATCTTAAATTTTATTGGTGTGGTGGCTCAGTGCTCATTATTCTTTAATGTTTGGTTCAGGTGAACTACTTTAATGAGACTCATGCAGTGTGGGAGCCTCTGATTGAGAGAGTGGACAATGGTACTCGCAGATGGAACCTTGGAATAGAGGTAACAACTGTCCGATCAGTTTTCTTAAAATAGGGCTTGGGACTCTATAGGAGCATGTCACTGGGTGTTTGCTACTTCAGTGGTGCAGCTACCTAAAATCAATGCGCTGCTCCGTGAGGTTTTTCGTTCGACTGAAAATGTACAAATGCAGTGATATTCACTAGCATACAGTTCTATTCAGTGTTCGGTGGCTGTGTTGACAATTCACCCCCGAGATAGCAATGAACTTTTGACTGTCAACCCAGCTAGGTTTTTTTTCGTGGCCAAGGTAGCAATGCCCCAGAAACATACTTCAACACACCTCATTTCGAGGCGGCCACGACAATCGGGGTAGATATATTATCAAGCAGCGTTGCTATTTAAACGACACGAGTGCAAGGCGTGAAAATAGACTGTTGGCGGGCATCACAATGAGAACTTGAAGCCATGTTTTTGGACTGAACCTGCATCTCCAGCAATGAGAGGTGGATTTGCTAACCAATAAGCCACTGTGCGGCTCCCTATCCCCCAGGTGATTTTCAATTTGTGCCCATTTTTCTGTCTAGATAAAGAATAACCCCTCTCGAGATAAGAGTCCCTGTCCCGGTGATGACTTCCTGGTGCTGCCTGAGCCACTTACTGCGATAACCATCTGCTCCAAAGACACCATGAACATCACGTTGTCCAAATGCTGCCTGAACGTCTTTCACAACCTCGCGCAGGTGCCCAGCTCACAGCATACGTTTCGGATTATACTCTGCATCATAGTTACCGATTCACAGATTTAGGACCAGTCTAACTCGTGTGACTTGTGTTTGACCGGCAGGCTTTTACTGAGGGAAGGGTCTCAACCTTCGATCACACCCTGAAAGAAAAAGCTCCGTTCACCATCCGGAACTCTCTGGGAATCCCGCTGATCATCCAACACGGCGCTAACCTGCAGGTGGTGGACTCGCCCTCGCATGGAAAAGTACACGATTTGGAGGTGAACCAGAGTGTGGATTTGGAGTATCCCGTCTCGAAGTCGTCAACCCGATTGAAACTGTCCACTCTGCAGAGACAGGAGAGCTGCTTTTTCAACCTGAGCATGGGTATGAACATGAGACCACACTACAGCACACTGATCCTGATTGTTGTTTCTATAAAGATTAAAATTAAAAAATAAAGTACCTGTGCGCCAATCGCTATACGCCAAGCGCCTCACATCCTCCCCTCCTCTCTATCTGTGCGCCAATCGCTATACGCCAAGCGCCTCACTTCCTCCCCTCCTTTCTACCTGTGGGCCAATCGCAATACGCCAAGCAAGTTGCTTCCTCCTCTCCACTCTATCTGTGTGCCAATCTGTATATGCTAAGCGCCTCACCTCTACTCTACCTGTGCGGCAATCACTAAATGCCAAGTGCCTCACCTCCTCTCGTCCACTCTACCTGTGCGCCAATCACTACATGCCAAGCGCCTTGCATCCTTCCCTCTTTTCTACCTGTGTGCCAATCGCTATACGCCAAGAGCCCCGCATTCTCTCCTCCTCTTTTTCTGTCCGCCAAGTGCCTCGCATCCTCCCCTCCACTCTACCTGTGTGCCAATCTATATACGCCAAGAGCCCCACATCCTTTTCTCCTCTCTTTTTGTGCGCCAATCGCTATACGCCAAGCACCTTGTATCCTTCCCTTCACTTTACCTGTGTGCCAATCGCTATACGCCAAGCGCTTAGCATCCTCCCCTCCACTCTACCTGTGTGCCAATCGGTATACGCCAAGCGCCTCACCTCCTCCCCTACACTCTACCTGTGAAAATATTTAAAAACTTAGTAAAGTACAGCTGATGTGGACGTTTGTGTTTTCCCATATAACGCCACCAGCCGGTGACCCAAACGAGCGTCATACATGCAGCACAAGTGAAAGAGGATTTTTGTGTTTCCATTCTTCTGTGTGTGTATTTGTATCACCGGAATGATATTTGTTTTTATGTCGTAACAGTACCGAAAGGCTACAGTGAGATTTGCAACATCCCCGTGGATAAACCAGGACGCCGGCTTTATAACGTGCGCAGTCCGCTGCTTCAGGAATCTGTGTCTGTGCTGCTTCAGATCGACGCTGCAGAGGGCAACAAAGTCATTACTGTTCGATCGCCATTACAGGTGAATGCATTCAGTCAGCCACCCTGCAGACACTTTCTCAACAGTGGTCAACAAAACAAGACAGCCTTGGAACACGGTTTATACATTAATACTAGAAAGCCGGATGCTGAAAACTTTGCGTGGGTTATTTCTCCTTCGCACCTCTGCAGAGCGCCACTTAGTGCCCGTTGTTATAATAATGAGCCGTAGTGCATCTAGACAAGGGCTCTTTCATCCCCTGTTTGAAGCTGCACAGCTCGTTGTCGCAATATTTATGAATGTGCGCTAAGAAATGTATCTAACTACATTTTATTTGAAATATACACTATATTGCTAAAAGTATTTTTATACGGTTTTTAAACAAAACTAATTTAAAGGGGCAAAATGTGACCCAAATGGCTTTCCAAAAATGCGTGAGAGTAAAAAGCACAAATTTGCTAAGAAGCTTCTGTCTGTGTTTTGCTGTAATTAAGCTAGAAAAACCAAAAAAAAACAGCGTCATTAGATACGTTCTTGTAATAAAATATCTTTATTGTTTTGTTTTTTTGGTAATTATAAATAATTTAGGGATAATTTCGGTCACCAAATATTTGGGGTGTTACTATTTTGGTGTTACGTCAAATAAATATTTACTTATTACAATTTTTCTTGATGGCGGCTGTGTGGCTTAGTGGTTAGCTTGTTCGCCTCTCAGCGCTGGGGGTTCCCGGTTCTAATCCCAATCTGTCCGCATGGGTTTCCTCCGGGATCCCCGGTTTCATCCCACAGTCCAAAAACATGGATTCAAGGTCAATTAAATGCTCTAAATTTCCCCATATAGTGTGTGGCTGTGTAAGTAAGTGTGCCCAGTGATAGATTGGCGCCCTGTTCTGGGTGTATCTGCCCAGTGCCCGAGACGTTCTCCCCTGGATGGGCAATGGGAACCACACACTGTCTGTTATAGAGGATTAAGCAGAAGATAATAAATAAATGAATAATTTAAGTAGTCTTACAATGTTGTTTTAAACTGTTTACTGTTGTATGTTGTCCAGATTAAAAACCATTTCTCAGTACCTTTTGCTATTCTGAAGTACGACGTTGATCTGGGAGGTCTGGTGAATGTTGGGATTGCCGAGCCGGAGAAAGAGTCTGACGTCACACTGGACTCTTATAGGTATGAATGTTTAATGCTTGCTCGAAGTTTGGGGTGAAATGTGTATATCTTGGCAAGTAAAAATTGCTCTAGGGTGACTGATCTAGGGCCCTTTTTAGTCATCCTTAGTGAGACCTCAACCGTGCACTGCACAGCATGAATTAGAGCGTGTCATAACGATGAGAAAAGGGCACGAAACACGCAAAAGTGTAGCATGTAACAATGTTCCTTTTAAGAACCATGTGCACTCTGACTTTGGAGGATTGCTATTTCAGCAGTGCAGCTACACCGATGCAATGCACTTCTCCATGAGGTTCTTCAATTTACTGTGAATGGGGAACACAAACTATAGAGTAGACCAGGGGTTCTCAACTGATCTCTGCACGAGACCCACATTTTCTCATGGTCAGTTAGTTGTGACCCATTTTTCTAGAATACAAACCAAACCTTTAAAAACACATATAAACAGAAATATGCATACAAAGTGAATTTAAGATAAATTTTTTTAATAGACTGAGAAACTTTTCCTGAATGAATCAAAAGCCACATTACAATACTTTGAGTTTAGGGGTGTAACCATACACTGTATTCTTTACGAACCGTGACGTTGTTGTCACGTTCTCCACCGTAGCGAAGAACAATTATTCAGCTATAAACCTATTTTGTGTTTCTGTCTGTAAGCCGATGAATATTTCCTTGTTCCGCTTCAGGTCCAACTTGTTCTTGTTGCCGGTCGGCCCCCTGGAGGGTCAGTATCAAAAATCCACCACCTGCATTTCCTGGAAGGAGCAGGTGCACAGGAGTTTGGAGGTGCGATCAGAGCTGCAGTGTCCAGCCAGGGATAGTAGCTTTCTGCCTCTGGTTATGAGCATGCTGGCGGTGCCAGACAACCTGCTCCACATCGCCAACCTCGGTGAAGAGGATTGGGACCCGGCGTACATTATCCACCTGCACCCGATGGTCTCGATCCGAAACCTGCTCCCTTATTCTATCCGATACCTGATGGAGGTACAGAATTTGGATTTATCATGTGATTTACTGCAATACTTCATGTTTTGGAAAAAGAACACCCAACATGTTCTCCCATGAATGCACATTAGGGAACCCCACCGTAACCCTATTATAGGATTAAGTGAAAGATAATTGGTGGATTATATATTGTGTTGTTGCTTCATGACAGGGATCGGCCGAGTTCTCTGAGTTGCAGGAGGGCAGCACGGCCGACGTGCTGAACGCTCGTATTATGGGGGAGATCATGGAGCTGGTGCTGGTGAAGTACCAGGGCCGGAACTGGAACAGCCATGTGAAGATCCTCAGGGACATGCCGGAGCTCTTTCCTGTCTGCTTCACCAGCGACACGGACGAGAAGCTGACCGTAGACGTCTGCGTGCACATGGCTTTCCAGGCCGGACGACTCGTCATGTCTGTTTTCAGTCCCTACTGGATCATAAACAAGACGTCCCGTGTGCTTCAGTACCGGGCCGAGGACACATACCTCAAGCACCCGTCCGACTTCCGAGATGTGATCCTGTTTTCATTTAAGAAAAAGAACATCTTCAGCAAAAACAAAGTAGGTGCCAAGAACTGCAAGTGTCATTTACATATAATGCACAAGTAATAAACCGGACGGCTATTAACGTTTCTCTCGAGGTGGAGCATTATTGTGAATAAATCACTGGAAAGAGGTGTTGTTACAAAACATAGCGGAGTGATGTTACACATTTTCCTGTGATTTATTCACGATAAATTACAACATTGAGTGCCTTATCGCTAAAACAGTTGCAAACACACAATAATGAAAAAACAAGGTTGGATTCATTGATGCGTTTATTGAAAGCAAAATCATTAAGAAACTGGTCTTCCACGTCTTAATCTTCATTCATTCATTCATTCATTATCTTCCACTTATTCCTTTATGAGGGTCGCAGGGGGGTTCCCCATGCCCATCCAGGGGACAACGTTTTGGGCGCTTGGCAGGGCGCCAATCCATCGCTGAGGGGATAAGAAATTGTTTTCAAAAAATACAGAATTAGTTGTCACTGTACCGCAAAGCAGCCAACTGGCCCAGCACCTCTGTCAGGTTTTAGATCTCTTTGTGGCCTGTGAGCACAAAAATTTGCCGGTGGGTGGGTGGATGAATGGTTGGTTGTTTTTAGTTTTACAATTACCCACTGTAGAGCATCTGTTTCTCTGTATAGTAAAATACCTGCCCTATGGGGGTCCTGACCATTTTCAGGTTGGAATGTGACAATAGGCATCCATTCTGATAACAGAATGAAAGTTTGTATGTAATTATTTTCCAATGTGTTAGTATTTACTTGCTTTCCTTTTTCACCAACAGCTGCAGCTCTGTGTGTCCACCAGCACGTGGTCTGAGGGCTTTTCATTGGACACTGTAGGCAGTTACGGCTGTGTTCGCTGCCAGGACAAAAACATGGACTACCTGGTACATATCTGCAGGACCATATTAGAATGTGTTACCTGGGTGCGGGTTTATGGCGGGCACTGGGGTGGTGGTGGATCTGGGTTTAGTGTGTGATTGTCGGTCTATGGTGTGGGTTTATGGTGAGTTTGTGTACGGTGTACTGTGTGGGTGTATGGTCTGGGTGTGGGTGTGGCGGTATGGTCTGGGTGTGGGTGTGGCGGTATGGTGTGGGTGTATGGTGTGAGTTTAGGTGTGGGTTTATGGTGTGTGTGGCTGTATGGTGTGGGTGTATAGTGTATAGTGGTATGTGTGCGTGTGGGTGTTTATACAGGTCGAAACCTCTCAGGTGTTATCCACAGGTGGGGGTCAGCATCCAGCTGAGCAGCTTTAATCTGACGCGGATTGTCACTATGAGTCCGTTCTACAATTTGGTGAACAAGTCCTCCTTTGAGCTGGAAGTGGGTGAGGTGCAGAAGAGTAATGTCACCAGCAAATGGCACTACATTTCCTCAGCAGAGGTACAATGACGTATTATATCCAGGTGTCTGAGGTGGGCTGCTTTTTTGTGGGCCACCCTGTATAATCATGAATGTTCAGTTCCTCACTGTAATGTGTGTGTGTGTGTGTGTGTGTGTGTGTGTGTGTGTAAAGTGTTTGCCTTTATGGCCAGAGTCCAGCACAGAGAAGCTCTGTGTACGTGTGGTGGGTTCTGAATCAGTTTCCAAGTTCTTCTTCTTCAACAAGCAAGATAACGGAACCTTGCTTTGCATGGAGGAGGTAAACATGCTCCACACATTTTTCCAAATTCCAATCTATTATTTCAACTGCACTCTTGCAAAATGTATTCTGGGATTTTGTAATGTGGTTGTACACGCTATTAATTTCAGATTTAGTAAAACTTAACAAATTTGCAATACAAACAGTAATATGTGGGTTATATATGAATGACTAGCTGACTACCCGCGCCTTGCTACGGAGACTTACTTGAGAGACTGACCCTGAGATTTGGTAATAGTCATTGCAAAGCACATTTTGGATTGGGTCCCCTATTGCTGTGGGAATTTTTGGGAATTTTTGATATCTCTATGACTGTAGAGTTTCTCCTTTACATCTCTGCCAAATTTAAAGTTTGTGATGTGTGTGGAAATGTCCAATTAAAGCAGGACCCGTATTTTGGATTGGGTCCTTTGGCGGGCCCCCCTTGGGATTTTTTTGGAATTTTTGATATCTCAATGAATGTAGAAACAATCCTGGACATACCTGCCAAATTTGAAGTTTGTGGGAT
>JAOUQT010030310.1:0-11455 GCA_025769995.1 Xyliphius kryptos
ACCAGGCTTGTCCAATTTAGCCATGAAACCTCCCACACTAAAATGACAGGTCTTTCAGTTTCATTGTCTAACCCCTGAACATACCCATGCCATAAGCATGAACACACCCCCATACCTTCAGAGATGCTGGTTAGTATGGATAACAATTGAGACACTTTTTTTCCTCTTTGGCCGGAGGACACAACATCCATGATTTCCAAAAATAAGTTGAAATATGTACTCGTCAGACCACAGGACAATTTCCCACTTTGCCTTAGCCCATCTCAGATTAGCTCGAGCCCAGAGAAGCCGGATATGAACTGTGTTTACTGACAATGGTTTTCTGAAGTGTTCCTGAGCCAATATGGTAATATCCATTACAGAATGATGTCGGTTTTTAATGCAGTGCTGAAGGTCACGGGCATACAGTGTTGGCTTTAGGCCTTGCTGCTTACTTGAAGAGCTTTTTCCAGATTCTATGAAAAACATTGTTATTAAACTGTTGCAATATTTGCTCACGCAGTTGTTCAAAAAGTGGCGAATCGTGCCCCATACTTGCTCGTGAACAACTGAGCCTTCATCTTGACACTGGCCTGTTTCCAGTATCAGTAACCTCTTTACTTGAGAAATGCTCCATAAAGGTGTTTTTTTTGATGATTCTCTGACTTTCCCAGTAATTTCTTGCCTCTGTCCTAACACTTTTGTGAGAGGCAAAATGAGTGAATATATGGAAACAAAAATTTTTTTTATTTAAACATTAAATATCTTCTCTTTATAGTTTATTCAGTAGAATTGTATTCAATTGTATTTAAAAAGTATTTGTTCATCATTGTATTCTGGTTTTGTATTTAAGTTTTATATATTCTTCCAGCCTCATTGGAATTAGGGTTGTAGGTCTGCAAGACACAGTTTTACAAAACAGGCCACTTTTCATATAAAAAAAATAAACAATAAGAAAATTACGTCTGCAGGAGAACCATGTAGATTATTTAAAATGCTCAGTTAATCTTATAAAAAAATATAATTTAAAATACAAATTGTATCACGTACCAAGGAAGAACACACCAAATATGGAGTCCCTTTATTGCTGTTTACTGCCCTGTATATGGAGACAATTGCAGGTTTATTTTACACACACACAAAATTAAAAAAGCACAAGGAGCTCAGTGTTGGGAAGTAACAACAAACACACAGGATAAACTACAACATAAAATGGTCAACGGCAAGGATAGGCAAGTAAGTGACTCAGGGACGGGATCCAGAACACTCTGGCTCTCCCAAGTTCTGCAAAACAGGCAGAAAAAAGAGAAGATGAGCAGGGGTTATTTAAAGTAAACATAAGCATAAGCAAACTTAAACTGGAGCGAGCAGAAGCTAATAATGCAGAGGCAAGGAACAACTAAGCAGCAAAAAACACATTCGAAGATCATAGCAAAGTTCATAGCACACAAAACAGAGCATAAATATTTGCATTGACCCGTGAGGCACTCTAACCAGAATGCTCTTTTAATCTCTTCTTAGAAGAGCTGATTGCAGCTCTCTTAATTAGCTCCAGGTAAGACTGGTCAGAGTTCATGCATGAAATTCGGTAAATTAGTCAATTGGCTGTGTGTGTGTGTGTGTGTGTGTGTGCAGAGCAAAGATGTGACATAATGGTTATTTTTCATTCATGGTTATTTTTATTCTTTGCTTTACAGCATGCCTTTCACCACTTTTTTCACACAACTGTTCAGTTTTATCGAGTGTCTTAGAGAATCTTGTAGATTTCTTCTGGAGACTTTTACATTTGCACTTGCTTCTTTTATTTCAGTAAACCCGAAAACATTAATCATATATTTTTTTATAACAAAGTAGCCTGTGATATAAGATCATGCTTTCTTTTTTTGCATTCAGTCTTTTTTGTAGTTTTTGTAGCAACATTGTGATGGAGAAATATGTCTTGATGGTGAACTACTGACCTAATAATTGACAAAATAAAATAATGATAAATAAAGTGAAATTAAAATATATATTTAATATATAGAGTGTCAAAGAATATTTATGCTGTACATACATTTACATGTATGGCTTTTGGCAGATTGTCTTATCTAGAGCAACTTACATTTATCTATTTATACAAATGAGCAATTAAAGGTTAGAGGTCTTGCTCAAAGACATGTTAGACACAGCTTGGTATAGGTGGTATTTGAAATCATGAACTTCCGGCCACTGGAATGCTTGATGGAAAAAAGCATTGATCATTATTAAGTGGGGATTGAATCTCCGGTGAGGCTGCAGTGGCTGACGAGAGAATGGGATGCTCAATCAGGATATTTACAGTATCACTTAGAGCACACCAGTCATATGCATGTACAGGGGCTAGACAATGAAACTGAAACACCTGTCATTTTAGTACTGCAACACAGTTTAATAAGTGAATATTAAAGTGACTTTTCATTAAAAGCATTGTGTCTAAAGAGTAAAGTAGGCATTACTGACCTGTAATAACCTCTAATAATGATCATCGGCAGATTGAGATTTTACACTCATTTACAACTAATATAAAACTAATCAAGAATTTAAAATGTATTCCTCCTGTAATTAGTGAATGTCTTGTGGAAAATGTGCGTGTGTGTGCGACACAAAATGTTTCATGTTATGTATAATCTATTATAATGATACGATATTACACATATAAACATCTTAGGAAAATGATTTTAGTTATTTTGTTTCTCTCTCCCGTGCAGAATAACACATTTATACAATTCAAAGCAATATATAATAATAATAATATTAATAATAATAATAAAAACTTAATTCAGCTAGCTTGACTATCTCAGAACAATTGTCTGCAAGCCAAATGGTACATGAAATGGTGGATCATTGCAACAAAGAGTAGATTATAAAAAGTAAGTGAGCTGGTTTGAACAATTATAAATTTTAACAGTTCTACAGTACTGGGGGAAAAAGTCTTAATCAATTCTGCATGGTGTGAGGGGATGATGCATGCACCGGATCTACTGCTGTGTCATTTGATGACTATTTCTTTGTTAAACGCGTTTGACGCAGACAGTGAATCCAAAGTGCAATGCTGAAGTTGCTATTTTTTATTAGCAAACAATGTTTGTGATGCAGATTAAGCAACTCAATGTTATTAGCATTTTAAATTCAGAGTCTTGTTGTGAATGTTGTTATTGCATTTCCTGGAGCTATGCTGGAGGAAATTACTTAACATGCGTACAAACCTAAATGACGCCAGGGCTGATGATGAATGCAGAGAGAATAGTAATTGTTTAATAGAGTGGAGATAATGAGGGATTTGAGACTGAAGAAAGGTTTCCAAATACATTTATTTCAATGTATTATCAAAGACTCAGGCACTGGAACATGTGTTTAGCTGTGAGAGATGCATATAGAACATATATGCAGTACTGTAAACCTGTATATCAACATGTCTGCCGTGAAACATGTGTTTTGTTTAAATACATAAAAAACATTAGTTTGACCTCTTGGAGTGGTGAATTTTTGACATCGTGTGTGTGTTTCGTCAGAAAATGTCTTGCTGTACAAAAGGCATGTATGTTAATGAAGAAAGCATAATGACGGCTGTTTAGGTTTGCTTTGAAAAAGAAGCAAGTGTGACAGTCAAAGTCTGCAGAAGAACTGTGTCACATTCTTCAAAATGTTCTATATTTCCTCATATACGAAGTTGAAAATAATACATAATTGTGTAATATTAATATATACATATAATTGAGTAATAATAAGAATATATGCATATAATTGTGTAATAATATATACACATGATTGAGTAATAATATATACTTATAATTGAGTAATAATATATACATATAATTGAGTAATAATATATACTTATAATTGAGTAATAATATATACATATAATTGTGTAATAATAATAATATATACATATAATTGAGTAATAATATATACACATATTTGAGTAATGATAATATATACATATAATTGTGTTATAATATATATACATCTAATAGAGTAATAATAATGTATATATGTAATTGAGTAATAATAATATATACATATATTTCTTAATGCCAACTGACTATTAAACCCGCCTCTGTCGCTAAAGGTTAGTTAAAAGGTGATGCTACATAGACCTGGCAACCCTGCTTCCTCTTTATAATGAAATGTTGCGAATGGTTAAATGATCTGATGTCTTTTCAGTGTAATTGGTTTCCGTCCGGAGCATTAGAGCCGAGTTGGATTATGGCGAGTGGTCTGGAAAGCCATGCCCGGTGTAATATTCTGAAATAATTGAGATCCTGTTTCTAATTGAAATCCCGTCTCTGTTAGCACCAGTTGAAAATTGAGCCAAGCAGGAAGAGTGGAGAGTGAGAGTTTGAGGATCAGATATACATATAATGGATTTACATTTTTTAAACTGGTGTTTATACTGAAAGGGCTTTCCTGCTAATCAAAGCTCGCATATGTAATCAAATTTAAATCATAAACATGCAGAGAGCCTCAAAGCAAATCAGTTTGTGGCCTCTGTACGCTTTAGTGTGTTCCCTGGTGAGGCGGCGGGCAAGTCGATAGTGACCATCTGCTTTTGCTGCTGGGTGAGCTTTAAATACAAGTGGCATAAACATTCTTTTGCACTGTTTGTTTAATGCACAGTACATGATGTGTCTGTCTGCAGGAGGTGCTAAATTTACTGTATATACTTTCATAGCTATATTGCTGAAATGAGTTAAACACTCATTTCTCTCCGTAATTCTGTTATAACTAACAAACCGTGTGTGACTTTATATATTTTGTACTTTCACCCCACCCCAAAAATGCAACATAAATCATTTTAGACTCATCAACACCAGTGCCATGAAATCGGCTTGCTACTGAATCGATGCATTTGGGTTGAAAGGGGGAAAAATTACACCCATGTAAGGAGAAGTTGATGCTAATTATTCATGGCAGTTCAATTACATTCCTTTTATTTTTTTTCTCTCTCCAAATTTTCCTCCCGCTCTCTACTTTTGAATCTGCATAATGTGAAGGTTTGTGACGGCATTGCTTCTTTGTGAGGGTTTTTTTTGTTTATGTGCCACCTTTCTTGAGGCTGGTCAAGAACATAAAATGCTAGAATTATTTACATTTTAGTCTGAATAAGTAAAATATTTTATCTATATTATCTATATGTCTGTCTGTCTGTATGTATGTCTATGTCTGTATGTATGTATGTATGTTTATGTATGTATGTTTATGTATGTCTGTATGTATGTATGTACGTCTGTCTGTCTGTCTGTCTGTCTGTCTGTCTGTATGAATGTCTATGTATGTCTGTATGTATGTATGCATGTACGTCTGTCGGTATGTATGTATGTATGTCTAACAATTTAAATCACACAAACCCATATTTACTAAAAATAGAATATAGGTCAGATGTTAAAAGTGAAACATTTTACCGTTTCATAGGAAAATGAAGTGACCCTACATAGGGTCGTGTTTACCATTCTGTAGCATCACCTCTTCTTTGACCATGAGTCAATCAGTCATGTTTTTTCTATGTAAAAGTTCCCTTTTTCTGTGAAGCCATGCAGTTGTGTGTGTGTGTGTGTGTTCAAAGTTTTATTGTGATAAATTATGTATTGCATTATGTTTTCTTATACCTTTTAATCCTAAACCTTTTGTCCCAAATGTAGTATTTAGTAAAGACGTTAAATATTATGTAGCATTATATAGGGCCTCTTTCAAGTGAATCTGCCTGTAGTTACTATAGCTGTTTGCTAATTTTACCACCAGTCTGCTCATTCACTTCTGACTCGTGTAAGCACATGTTTGACAGTCCTTTTATTCACAACTTTCTTAATGACTGGTAGTTTTCACAATACTTCTGACAATGTGAGCATTTAAATGGTACTCTCAGGCTATATTACACTCACCTCGGTCAGGTCAAGTATTTTCAGACATATTTTTAGACATGCCTAGTCAAAATGAATACCCTAAGTGTATATGTTGCAATGTGGTAAAATGAGGTGAGAGTGCAGAGTGCTTTTAGGGAATACCTGCGCCTGTCTGATTACTCAGGCTCTAGATTTAAAGGCACATTAATTGGGCTGTCAGTCATGGCTGACACTGGTTCTTTGTCTCTGAGAGGCGTATGGAAGAACAGTTTATAATGCAGCGACGCCGTTGGAAGTGAAAGGTGACATTGCTCAATGTGGCTTCATAAGTTATTGGTAATTATTTGGCAGCAGGTAGCAAATTCTGCAGAGGTTACTTGAATTTTTGCATCTTTTATCGAAAGTTTTAAGTTTGACGTTTTGAGCCTTGGATCTTGGATCCTGCAGTATTTCAGCCAAGACTGTTTGGCATCAGAAGTAACTGGTTTCTTGTGCAGATACTCTAATAGATTAATTTCATAGACAGGTCTGTCTTTGAACTATTGATTATAATGGACTGAGAATTTTAAATGGATTGATGCACGCTTCCTGTTTTCAGAATCCACTTATGTACCTTAAGTTCACATTATTCAGCAGCCCATTTATATTATTCTTGAGCAAGCACAGTTTATTAAACAAAGCAGTCACTAACACAACTTCACACAGATATGCTCTATTTAAATTATTGACTGTGCAAAACAGATCCAGGAAAATCACGAAATCCAGGAAAAAAGAGCAAAGAGTAAAGAACATGAACTAAGCACATATTATGTACAATTTATGCACAAATCGTACACAATAATCTCAAGATATTGCAAGAAAACTATCACCTTCAACTGTAGACAATTGTGTCTCCTAAAAAACTCAAAAAAAAAAAAAAAAATCCAGCTAAAATAAAATATGATTCATTAGTACTTTGGGGAATGTGGGAGTTGTAGGCAATCCTGACCAGCCATATTGAGTGTTGGTACTCTATATTTCAAAAGTATTTATATGAGCATATAAGTTAATCCATGACGTCGGTCCACCCTTTGAAGCTAGAACAGCATCAACTCTTCTGGGAAGGCTGTCCACGAGGTTTAGGAGTGTGTTTATTGGAATTTTGACCATTCTTCCAGAAGTGCAATTGTGAGGTCACACCCTGATATTAGACGAAAAGACCTGGCTCTCAGTCTCCGCTCTGATTCATCCCAAAGATTTTCTATTGGGTTACGGTCAGACCAGTCAAGTCCAGTCATCCACACCAGACTCTGTCATTCATGTCTTTATGGACCTTGCTTTCTGCACTGGTGCACTGTCATGTTGAAAGAGGAAATGGGCCAGCCCCAAACTGTTCTCACAAAGTTGGGAGCATGGAATTGTCCAAAATGTATTCATATACCTGTGGCCATATAAGTGATTGGAACGCCTGGTTGTGAAAATTTGAATGAGTGAGTAAATACTTTTTGAAATACATTGTATATGTAAATAGCAACATTTAAACACATTACTGAAATAAACATTGAATACAAATCAATAGAACGAAATGACCATATATCAGCTTCATATAAAATATTGTCTTTTTAAAACTTATTTTAATTTCCTGAAACTTTTAAATATGATAAACTACCAGCAGAAATTTGGACTTTAATGGAAATTTTATAGCACCTCATGTAAAATGTGACAATGTTTTGTAGTAAGCTCTAGTTGGTTTTCAGCCTGTGAGGTCACTACACTCCCTAAATCAGCCAAAATGCCCCCTTCTCCGATTGCAAAAATGAGGACATCAAGCTTAAAGTCTCTCCCCCATTTTGTATGCTGACCTTTTGAGTCACTTGCATTTTCTTTCCGTGTGATTTTCTCCCCCGTCTTTCCCCCATTGGCGTTGCACAGGGCTTCCTCTACAGTTTCATTTACCCTCTCCAGCTTCATGGGGGTCCGAACTCCACCCTTAAGCAGCACTGAAAGACCTCACGTCCTAACTCCGCCAGATCTCAGTCAGTCAGATCCTGATCTTCTATGTGCCTGACCCCCATCCTGAAGGCTCCTATGCTTCTGATCTCCTTCCCGATCTTGCATATTGAGACTGTTTAAAAGTTCAACAGCACAAAATGGTTTTAGCCAAGTGTTTCATCTCCAGTGATGGTTGATTGTATTTTTTTTGCATATCATGCTGCCATGCCTCAGAAAAGTGGGGCAGTTCAAACTGATGCATGTAGGTAGTATTAAGGATGAAGGTGCTGGAGCTAAGCTAAACTAAAATAATTTTAAAAAAGCATGACGACTGGTGCACACACAGACACAGCTGTCCTTCTGTTTCATCTGTTCTCATTGTTGTTCCTCGCTTTTCTCTCACCGAGCTTTAGAGACAGGAGTATTGAGCACAGTAATAATTATGGTGTGATGGTGCTGTGTCAAAGATTGCCATGTCGATGTTAATGATCCCCCCTCATTCTTCCCACACACTCACTCTCTTTCTCTCACTCTCTCTCTCTCTCTCTAACCTTTTTTTTTTAACATTTCCTGTCTCTGATACTGTATTCTATTTTTTTTTGGTCTTTTCCCTGCCATCAGGGGTTGCCACAGCGAATCACACGTATTGTCAATCGATCTTTTACACTAGATGCCTTTCCTGATGCAACCCTCACCCTCTTAGGCTTACAACTGGACAGTTTAGTGTCTTCAATTCACCTTTCTTGTCTTTTGACAGGGAAAACTTAACACAGAAATTTTCCAGGTTGCCCCACCCAGAAACCGAACCTGGATCCTTCTTGCTGTGCATACTGTATTATGTCCTGTCATAATCTACAACCTCACATGTCAGGATACCTTTCCATTTTGTTGATTTCTTTCTATAAATTATACATAAAATCATAGACCCTGGGGTCAAGTTTGTAAACTCTGATTTATTGATTTGTAGTGCACCTATAGCAATTCATAACAGAATCAAAATTATATGTATACATATTTATATTATTAATACACAAGTCAGTGAATTTGGCATTTCAGGTTCCCCTAGCATACAAGTTTTTGTATCCCACAGGAAAACCCCATGGACACATTGTGTCACACATTTCCCAGGCCACCTGGGAATCAGACCCACAATTTTCTTTGCTGTGCTAACTTGCCATCTCTGAGTGTTCTCCAGTTTTGCTGGTCATGCAAAAGAGCTGATATTATTAATATTACAAACAAATGCACAGGGAGTGTTTGGAATTTTTGAAGATGCTCGATTGCATTTGCTTCAAATTTCCATCGGAAAATCAACAGAAGATCATTATGATGATTGTAATTTGCATATTTTAACCATATACTGATACTGTTATTCTTAATGAAACATTATTGTAGAGATTCTTTTTGGCGGTTTGAATTGTTTTTAACAACGTAAACAAGCCCACATGGATTATATTTGTGATAGAGTGTGATTAACACAAAAGAGGCAACACATATTACTATTTTATTCTACATCTTTTGTAAATACTCAGTATTTTAATGAAATGTTCATTGTTGTTCATCTTTTCCTCTGAGATAACCGTTAAATGTCCTAAGGTTTGGGTTCTATGTAATCGAATACACATATGTCAAGGTATGTAGTGCATTTTTTGTTCATACTGCTTAATCCTAACGGGGTTTAAAACAGAATATTCAGGGCCTCTGTTTGGAGGAACATTAACCCTAAAGAGTAATTCAGTAAGAGTAACATCTTGTTGTAATTTTTTGTCCTTATCACTTGCACTTTGACCCTGAAATACTTACCCTGCATTTTCTAATCTAATTAGTAAGCAATAAATGAAGTGTTTGGCGTGGCCAGACGAGTGCTGGTCATTAGGCTTGTGTTCTGTTATCTCTCACTCGTCGCGGAGCTCTTGCTGGAGCAATAAGCCCTCCGAGTGAATGATGTGATACCAGCGTAAAGCAGACTGCCCTTAAGAGCCGGCCATTCGTTGTGATAAGAGGACGAGGTTGCGTCAATGATTGCGCAGTGCATTGGAGGAGAAACAGATACGGCAAGGGTTTCTGAGGAATGAGCGAGCCGTCTAATTTTTTTATCACCATGGGCTCGCAATACTCAGTCTCCGGGTGAGGGAGTACCAGTCCATGCTGCTGTTCATCCATCAACTTCGCCATGGACGTGAATACCAACCAGTCTGACTTTTATAGAAGTCAATTTATATATTAGTGTGGCACTATGTTGTTACACCCTGCCTGCAGTAATGGGCGTTAGCTGTATTTCATAGATGATCTGCTCATACAATACTAATGTTTGCAAATCAGTAAAGAATGTAACATTACATAGAATCATTTTCCGATTGTAAAAAAAAAAAACGTCAGAAAGGCTTCTGTAAAATATTTGACACAGTTCTTCTCTAGACTTTGTCTGTCACGCTTCTTTGTTTTTCCGCTATCGTTCCGCTACACTATCGTTCTCTGTTTATCGTAGTCTCTGTTATGTCAAATCTTACTTTCTATACTGTTTTTCAGCGTGTAACTTTTTTATCAAAAATTTTATATTTATATATTATATTTATATATATTTATATAATATAATATCTACATGTGCTAGTCATAAATTAAAATATCATGAAAAAGTTAATTATATTCAAAAAGTGAAATTTGTATATTATTCGCATTCATTACACACAGTTATTTTGAGTGTTTATTTCTTTTAATTTGATAATTTATAACTGACAAAAAAAAAACAAATGCAGTATCTCAGAAAATTAGAATATTGTGAAAAGGTTCAATACTGAAGACACCTGGTTCCACTCTCTAATCAGCTAATTAACCAAAACACCTGCAACGGACATTAAATGGTCCTGAAATCTAGTTCTGTAGGCTCCACAATCATAGGAAAGACTGCTGACTTGACAAAAAGACAACCACTGACACCTTGCACAAGCAGAGCAAGATTGCTAAAGAGGCTGGCTGTTGACAGAGCTCTGTCTCCATGAACATTAAAACAGAAGTGAAGGGAAGCAAAAGATGTAGTAGAAAAAAATGACAAGCAATAGGAATAACAGCACCCTGGAGAGAAATGTGAAACCCATTGAAAAATGTGGGGGAGATTCACAAACACTGGACTGCCACTGGAGTCAGTGCTTCAAGAACTATCATGCACAGATATATGCAAGACATGGGTTTCAGCTGTCACATTCTTTGTGTCAAGACACTCTTGAACAAAAGACAGCGACAGAAGCATCTAAAGACACAATGGACTGGACAAAGTTAAGTTCTCTGATAAAAGTAAATTTTCCTGTGGAAATCAAGGTATCAGAGTCTGTAGGAATAGAGGAGAAGCACAGAATTCATGTCACTTGAGGTCTAGTTTAAAGTTTCTATAGTCAGTGATAGTTTGGGGAGCCATGCCATCTGCTAGTGTTGGTCCTCTGTGTTTTCTGAGTTCCAAGGTCAATGCAGCTGTCTACCAGGACGTTTTAGCACACCTCATGCTTTCTGCTGCTGACCAAAATTTAGGAGATGCTGATTTCATTATTCAACAGGACTTGGTACCTGCACACAGTGCCAAAGCTACAAGTACCTGGTTTAAGGAGCATGTTATCTCTGTTTTTAATTGTAACACTACAGAAAATCTATGGGGT
>JAOUQT010030320.1:0-11454 GCA_025769995.1 Xyliphius kryptos
GGCAGTGCCTATTTAGCGCTGACGTGGGGGGCGGAGTCAACAAAGAGCTACTTAAAACTCGTTCGTAAGTTTGGAGAAACACTCGTAAAATTGGGCTTCTTAAAGTTACGTCGTTTTTAAAGTTGTTCGTAAATCACTAAGATCAATCGCTTTCAGGAAACGCTCCCCAGGTTATTATTTGTTTTTTGTTCATGTGGCCATTTCTACGAATAATCATTTTAACATTAGGTTAGAATACACTAGTATCTTGTCTATCTCGCTTTTTGTCATGTATATTTTTCTTTTTAAAGTTACTTAGGTAATTGTAAGAGCAGATTTTCCCAGCCAGCACACTTCCTAAGTTCAGGTTTGTTTGTCCTTCACAACAGAACAGGTTTTACATTATGATTTACCTTGACATTAAAAAAATCAGACGCTGTGTCTTACAGAATCATAGTCGTCGTACTATAGTGGCTTTCTAGTTTGCACTTTGGGTGGCTGGATGATATGAGACCAGGCAGTTGAAAAATCACTCTGGGGTAGAAGCGCCCAAATTTACCACCCAACTCAGTAATTGGCCTGTAAAAATGAGCGAAGATAATGCGTGTGACGCAGTTGCATACTTTGATGTGTTGAGTGCCAAATATGCCATGTTATATGTGGCTGTGTTCCAAACTGCCTCATTTTCCAGCATAAGCTTTTAATTTGCTCCACCAGAGACACTCCCGGAGCATACTCAAATTTTAATTACCACATTCTATTCTTAGTCAAGTAGAATGCATACCTTGCCTTATGTATAATGCATACCTCAGGTACACAAAGTGTTACTAGGTGTAATTAAAGTTCATATCGGTTATATCATCATCATTAAGTGGCAAATACAAGTACTAGTTGTAACAATATATGCCGACAGTTATCCGTAGTACAGGGTGTATAAAAATGTATCTGACTTTTCCACAGACTATTCCACAGTGGCTTGTGTTTGTATATTGAAATCAAACACTGAAACCTGAGCTGAGATAATGGTGGCATGAAAAGATTTTTTAATAGCTTTAATTTTTATTTTTTACTGTGTAACATATACAGTGGGGCCAAAAAGTATTTAGTCAGTCACTGATTGTCCAGGTTCTCAGGACAAAATGAGAAACAAATCCAGGAAATCACATTGTAGGATTTTTATAAGACTTTATTTGTATATCATGGTGGGAAGTAAGTATTTGGTCACCCATTAACAAGCAAGATTTCTGGCTCTCACTTCTTCTTTAAGCTCTTTTGTCCTCCTCTTAATGACATCTGTCATCGGTGAGCAGAAATCCCAGAACTACACAGAGGGACCTGATAAATTACCTGCAGACAGCTGGGACCAAAGTGACATTACACCCAGAGAGACTCAAATCCTGCAGTGCCAGGTGTCCTACATTGTGATTTCCTGTTTTTTTTTTTCTCTTTCTTTTCCATTTTGTCTCTCATTGTTGACGTGTACCCATGATAAATTTTGCACAATCAGTGGTTGACTAAATATTTTTTATGCCACTATAGCACATTAGGTCTACTAATGCATAATGAAATGAATACAAAGATGAAATATCCAATTGAATGGCATGTTTCAAGGTTACTGATATACTTGGGTCACTGTATCCGATAAAGTACAATACTGATTGAACAGAGATTTTAGCTGACTCCTGCAATTAACTTATTAGTAGAACTGGTTTAATTACGGGAACTTTAACATGGTTTATTTATTGAGTTATTTGCCTCCGACCATGTAATCTAAGATGCTGTTTCATACGATCCATTTGTTCTTGAGGAGTAGCTGACTGGCTTAATAATTACTCAGGATTTATGATTAGCGCTATTACTTAAACAAAACTCCCAGACTGGCCACCTATCAGGTAGTCCGGGAGCCAAAGTACAAGACGTGTAACCAAACACATGCATGCACGCGTGTAGTTCAGTGAAGCCAGAAACCAGAGTCTTCAGAGAATTGCCTCTTGGGCACAGGCTCCTGTGGTTGTTTGTGTTTAGAAGTTTGTATTCAGGCGTATATCACCATGGCGCTGATCCACTGTGTGCCGTTTCAGTGCATCTGGAAGACTCCTGAGAAAAAGCTTGATGGTTTTGAGGTAAGCAGCTTTCTTATCACTGTAGAACTACAGTTTACTACACTTTACCGTAAAGAAATTATCCCAGGGACTTGTGAGTACTATAGCGCCACTGTTACAGCTCATTTATATGATCAATATCAAAACTTTTGTATAGATTAATAGGAAATATTGTCTGTTTAATTAGTTCTGCACTTTTAAATCTACAATGCATTGTCCATTATGACATTTTTGATGCATTATTAAATAAAACTGTAAATATTATTATTTTTAAATGAAATATTGCCTAATAATTGTATGTAAGACATTAGCAGCATTTAGAGTTGCAGTTGTACACATGTTCTTATTTTTTATTTTAAACCTTTAAGTACAATATATAATAGTTTGAATGCATTGGGGTGTTCTCAGGTGTTTGTCAGGCTCACTGATGCATAAAACAAGTACCTAACCTTTTGATTTTGGACAGTAAATGTGTTGGAATGATTCAAGTAAGGCTCTATTTTGTTCCAACACAACTGTGGCAACACTTAACTGGCCTACACAGAACCCTGAACACAACTTTGAGATAAACTAGAATGGTAGATAATAAGCAAGACTTTTTTTGGTTCTCATCAGTGTCTGACCCGACAGACGCTCCTCTGGATGAATTTGTCTTACAGGCACACTGCAAAATCATATATATATATATATATATATATATATATATATATATATATATACACATATCTGTTGTCGTGCAATCAAATGAGTCATGCCGATTTCATTAAAATTGGCTAAATGTGTTACAGGCTCCGTCAGAAGTTGTGACTTTGGACAATCTGAGGTTCAACAATGAATGTTACAATGACTCTGTTTTTGCTACTCCTCCTGTCACACCCACCTGTGCCCCAGAGTCACCCTTGGTATCTCCAACCTCACCAGCCTCTTGTACTAACACACCCACATCTTCGGTGCCTAGAAGGAGGACAAATGGGTCCAAACCTCGTCCGATCTCAGACTATGGCCAGTCAATGTGCAAAAAGTATACTGTTCCCATGGAGGAAGTGGAATTTCAGAGGGAGGAAATGGATGTCACTTCTCAAGAGGACAGCAGTGCTGAATCTGCTGAAAGGCTCATAAAGAAGGGTGACTACATTAACGGTCACGCTGAGAGCAGAAGGAGGCGACCAATATCAGTTATAGGAGTGCATTTATATGCTTCGCCTGATGAGAAGGAAAATGCTGTTAGTTTGCCTTCGGTAAGACTCAATTACTCATTAACTGGTTCTTAAATTAGTTAACCTCAAACTTAGAATATGCAATTTACAATTACAGTCTGAAAATGAATACTAGAATTAAATAATAAAGTTTAAAATGTTTGCATTTTATATTTAAACCTTTTAATTTGTATCTACAAATACAGTTTTAGAGGTGATTGGATATAAGCTGATTTTTAAAAGAAACTCCTGAAATCCATCAGTACAATGATATACGGTGATCACACTGGATACATCACAAATCACGTAACTGAATTCTTGCACCAAACAATGTCTCAGGCACTGAACATTCGGGACAGGGCGCTAATCCGTTGCTGGACACACTCACTCACACAGCCACACACACTCTACGGGGCAATTTAGTGCATTTAATTTATTTTAAATCCATGTTTTTGAACTGTGGGAGGAAACTGGAGAACCCGGAGGAAACCCACGCAGACACTTGGACATCATGGAAACTCCACCCAAATTGGGATTCGAACCGGGAATTCCCAGTGCTGAGAGGAGAACATGGTAACCACAAAGCCACCATATGGGTAATTTATAGAATGAAATGCAGATTTTAGTGAAGATAGTGGGAAAGATTAATTTTAATTAATTAATTTTACAAACGCATTCTTCAAAAGTCATATTGGCCAGAATGACACAAAAATGCATGCCATTAATAGTGAAGTGGGATTGTGAGATGAAAGTGTTTGGGAGATATTACCATTGATGCTTGTGTGTTTAAAAAAAACATTGACTTTAGAAAAGTTTCCAAATTTCCAGGAGCTTGCAGAGGAGTAGAAAACTGCCTTTTTATTATTATGTCAACATTATACAAGAGTTTCCATAAAGTAAAGAATAGTGAAAACTATGATCTGACAAACAATGTTGTCTGACTTGAATCGTTTGGAGAAAGAGAACAAGTAAAGTGAAATGAGAAGTTGGGCAACACATCCCATACAAAGAGCTTTTTAAAAAGAACCAACAAATCTCCAGAAAACTGATATTTTTTTATTTTGTATCAAGAGGAAGTTTTAACTAAAACCTCATATCTATATAATGACTGCTATACTTGTATTAGATTCCTATAAACCTGTTTCAACCTTTGTTATATTCTCCACTGCAGTGTGTTAAAACTAAAGTCACATTTCAATGCACGTTAAATGAATGGCAACAATAAATAAATAGCTATATGCAAAGATACATTTTCTTAAAATATATTGTGCATAGTGGCTGTTTACCTTTGTGCGAATATACATTTTTGTCTAAAGTTATACACTAAAACATCTGTACAGTGCAATCAGGGGTTGTGGGTTCAAATCCCAGGTCAATTGATGTCACCAGTGTGGGTCCTTAAGCAAGGCCCTTAACACTTCTTGCTCAGGGAATTCTGTATGTGACTCTGTGTTCTGATCCAAACCATCAATTTAAGATGCTTATAAGTCACTTTGGATAAAAGTGTCTTCCAAATGACCAAATGTAAACATGTATGGGTTTATTTGTGGCCTTGTTCTGTTTTATTAATACACACTTAAACACATGGTGTGTATGAAAGTGTTTACATTAAACTGCTTGGTATGTAACCAATACTGATTTTAGTACTTGTATATATTCACTTGCACTGTTTTTTTTTCCTGTAGTGTACAACTTGTATTGCAAGCTTTTAAAACTATTATAGGTGACAGGTTAGGATTTTTCAGAGGCCATGTCATTTCATAATTACAGGAGTTATAAGCTTACATCAGGAAACATGGGGTTGGGCCGAGTCATAATTGGCAGTAAGAAAACCAGCCTAATGACATAATGCCTTTCTGTTCTTTCCTCATACCACAAATGCATATTTGTCCAGAAAGTGTTTATTAACAACAGTTATGCCAAAAATAATTTGTGCTCAGTCATTTCATAAGCAAATCTTAGATTACTAATTGGCACATTGGAGTAATCTGATTAAGGCCTGAGTTTTACTAATGTTTGTGGAAGTGTGTTGTAATTTGATCCATGTGGTGTGTAGTTTCACAGTTACAAGACCGAGGTTAATTTGTTCTGTAGAAACAATGTAATTGAACTTTTTTAAACATGATCCCTGCTGAATACAAGTCACTAACTTTAGTAGTGTTTCTGTAGCCCATTGATCGACCCCCTGTGCCCTCTCATGGCGTGCCTCCGTACCGGGCCGTGTCTGCCCGTCTGCGTCCCTGTGTCTTCTCCCAAAGCACCCCGACAGGGCTGGACCGCGTGGGAAAACGTAAAACACGAGTCCTTAGTGGTAAGTGCGTGAGATCCGGTGACTGGTTATGGATGTATGATGTTTGTGCCAAAGGTTTACAGTGCATTTGTCATGGGCAGATGGGAACTCGGACAGCTGTGCAGGGCTGGAAGACAGCGTGAGTGAGGAAGATGGAAGTTTTGATGAGCTTACTGAAGGTCGACCATATCTGCAGCCTGAAGTTGACCTCTCGACCCTTAACGAGGTCAGAAAACTGCAATCTAAAACATCTATTACAATAAACATAAAATATTATTATTAATAGTAACCAACTGAAGGTGTTTTTTAAGGTCATTGAATATTGAAATGTATTTTACTTATGTGCTTTTTTTAAACTTCAAGAGTTAAACATTTAGAAGAGCACAGTGGTATTAATATTAAAGCACTAGATGAAAATAGAAATGAACAAAAAGTACAATGAGCAACACATAACTAATAATTTGTGTTGATGTATTCATTAGTTTAGTTTTTTGTACTTCTGCTAGGATTTATATAGCCGAAGTGGCAAATGGTTGAATTCTGTAACTAGACATCTTTCCTCTCTGTCCCTGGTTCAGTACCTTTCTTCAGGTCATGCTGTGTATGCGGAGGCCCTGTGGGACCATGTGACGATGGGTGACCAGGAGCTGGCCTTCAAAGCTGGGGATGTCATTCGGGTGCTAGATGCTCAGGAGAAGGACTGGTGGTGGGGGCTGGTGGGTGAACGCCAAGCCTGGTTTCCTTCCAGCTTTGTGAGAGTAAGTGTGGAGTAAGCTGCCCTCAGATTCCCTATGAGTAACAAGTTTGAAACAAAGGCAGTTCAAACACAGCTCACCGCACCACACTGAGCCATGGAAACTCCTCAATGACTACCACGGTTCAGTTAAGAGGGCATTGTAGGATGTTGCTATGGTTACAGCTATTGATTGGCAGACGTTGGAAAAGTGGGGAGGTCATGGGAAAGGGGGTTTTCTAAGGAATGGGGGAGGTACTGTAAGGTAGACTGATATAGAGTAAATACAAAGTTTTGACCTTTCAGTTTACTTTTTTAGCCATTTGATTGTGTGATTAACGAAAGGAAATGTGCGCTTGGATTGGTCATCGTTGTTGCAATAATTTAAACAACAGAAAAAGTAGTATTGGTGGAAATGTTTGGGTTGTAGTTGTGTTATTAGCAGCAACAATGGTAGTTGTAATAGTGTGGGAGTAGTAGTAAAATCCTGTAGTAATTACAGAAATGTCTGAGATGTTTTTAGTTGATCATTTGACACATTTGTAATTGTTGTTCATTTGTAATTATTCATTGTGTCACAATTCGCACTTCATTCCGATACTAACGAGCTTTTAAATATTAAATAATTTATATATTTGATGTTATAATACCACAATATATAATTCAAATAACTATACCCATACACTATTGGGTATTTTTTTTAATAATTTGTGTCAGAGAAAACCTTGGTAAAAGAAGCATTTAAAGTACCAGCTTGGCGTGACATATGTTGGCATAGCAACGGTTTATTACTTCCTGTTACTGAGAAACATTGTTGTAATTTTTAAGTGCTAGCCTGCCAAATTCATGCTATTAGGGGGCATAGTATTAATGTGTAAAATATATTCAAGATGGAGTTATCATGGTGTTCACAGTTGAAACAACAGTAGTAGATCCATACAATCAATAAAAGTAAATATAAATGCAACATTAAATAATAACTGTGGTATCTCTGTTAGCCATTATCTGGGAGGATATTTTGTAGTATCATCAATTCAAGATTTTTAAATTTCCTTACACAAAGTCCCGAATAAAAGTCAAATTTGTACTTGTAGTTAATGATCGTTCCAAAATATTTGCATGCTTTATTCATTAAAAAAAAGCTTTTGATTTAATCTGTCATTGAAGGATTGATTTATAAGTTGTTGGGAAGTTTTGTAGGCGGTGAAACTTATAATTTTATCAAATCCATGTATACTGGAAACCAGTATGCAATAGGAATTGGGGAAAAGGAAACATATCTGAGCTCACAGGAGCGTGGAGTGATCCAGGGCTGCTGTCGGAGTCCAACACTATTCAACATCTATATAAATAAATTGGCCTCCGTGTTTGAGAACATGGTCATGTCAGGTCTCACCTTGCACGACTCAGAGATTAAATTTCTACTGTATGCAGATGATCTGGTCCTGCTGTCCCCCAGCGCTCAGGCTCCACAGTGCTCCCTAGACCTCCTACAGCTATATGTTATTGCTTTCACTGGTAACTTTAACCTGCCAGTGAACAAACTGAAAAAAGCTTGTAGGACCTTCTGCACCATAAAAGAACAAACATTTGTAGAAATATCAATGTCTCAATGGCCTTATATCTGGCTCTAAGAAAACCTTTAAATCTGTTAATAAACCGATTGCTCTATATGGCAGTGATGTCTGGGGTTTGCTTACACATCATCAATTTAATAATTGGGACACACGTCCCATTTAGACATACTGCACACAGACTTCTGTAAAAACATTCTAAAATTGTTCAGATATGTGCAGGACAGAATTATGTCTATTTCCTTAATTTATAAACATACACAGAAGAGCAATTAACTTCTGGTAACATCTAAAAGAAAGTGACCCCCAAATTGTATCACTAAATCCCTGAAACACAAGATTTGTGCAAAGATACTGGTACCCTAATCCAACTGGTCCTGAGTCACTACTCTAATACACCACCGACAAACACTACACCACTGATGCCCCCCCGTAACACACACTGCTAAACCTCCATGTCTATTGGTGTACTGGCCTGTCTCCTGGTATCTGCTCCTTGATCCAGACACTCTGCTGTCAGACACAGCAAACATTCTTGCCACAGCTCGCATTGGTTGGTGTCAGAACACAGGGTTGAAACAGGACCTGGGATTTGAACCCCCAACCTTGTGATTGATAGTCCAACACCCTAACCACTAAGCTACCACTCCCTAATAACCACTTCCTGAATAAGCTGCACTACCTGAGCAACTTGTGTGGGTTGTAGACACCGCCTCATGCTACCTCTATGGTGAGAGAACTGACCAAATGCAAAAGTGACCAAAACATCAGCCAGAAAGAATGAGAACAGAGAAAAGGTCTATAGGCACCACACACTTGGACTTGGAGTTACATTGTGTTGTTTATGTGTTCCCTTTATTTTTTAAACAGTGTATTTAGTCTGTTGTGTATATATTTTTCTGCTGTTATTCCTATTTTATAACGTTTTTTTTTTTTTTTTGGCAATACAAATATCAATATTTCTCATCCCAATAAACCGTCTTTTAAATTTGATAGTAATCATGGTAGCCATAGTATTTAATGTAGTAAAAGTAGCAGTGGTAGTAGTTGGTTGGTGTAGTAGTGGTGTTGGTAATGGTTGTATTAGTTAGTGTTTTGTTATGGTATTTATGGCAGTAGTATTAATTGGTATTAATTGTATTAAACGTGTGCGTGTGGTAACTAAAGTCATAAATCTTTGTGCTTTAGGTGCGTGTGAACCAAGAAGACTCAAGCATTGAGAATGTAGAGACTTCTCCAGAGCAGCAGGAGAGTCTTACTAAAGAGCCTCGAAACCAAAGCTCTGAGCACAGAGAACAGATGAGAGCCAATGTGGTCAAGGAGATCATGAACACCGAGCGTGTCTACATTAAACACCTCCGAGATATTTGTGAGGTGAGTCTTCCTTCCTGTTGCGTTCCCTCTCAAAAGGAGTTATTATACTTTATATAAAGAAAGAACACAGTCTTTTTTCTAAAGAACAATAGTCATTTTCAGTAAACAAAGGTTTACTGAAAGAAGACGGAGCTCAAACCTGTTCAATAAGGAATACATTTTATATAATGACTGTGCAAAACATGAAGAACTTTACTCTGGAATGAGCCTGGTATGTGGGAAAGTGGATACTAGTAAACTATGAAAACTGTAACAAAAATAAAAGGGAAAAAGTCAGACCAGTTTCATCACAAATAGATCAAAAGGATTTAAAACAGTCAAAAGTTTACACACCTCCTTTTTTCCCCCCATTGCTCCACTTACTGTAAAGATGAAGTTTTAATGTTTTACAATTACAGACTGTAGTACATCTGTTTTTATTTGTTAGTCTCCTGTTGGTTCTCTATTGGTCGGGAGCTTCACAGAACAGGTATAATTTGAGTGGTGTATTGTTTGTCAGCTCCACATTGACTCTTATTCGTTAAAGGGTTTTAGTGCAGCAGTGCTACAGTAGTTTCATTTAAACACCTCAGTGACAGCTGGGACTGGAAGAATGCACCAACCAATAATACCTGCTCTAGTAGAGGGATAGAACACTGCATGTACTGTAGTCCACTAAAGGATGGACTACAGTATGTTATTCTAGAACTATCTTTTCAGTAAGTAAAACTAATACATTGGGACAATAAGGGGAGCAAAAAGAAGGTGTGTCCAAACTTTTGACTGGTACTGTATATCATACACTGCTCAAAAAAATAAAGGGAACACATACACAACACAATGTAGCTCCAAGTCAACCACACTTTTGTGAAATCAACCTGTCCAAATAGGAAGCAACACTGATTGTGAATCTCTTTGTGTTCTCATCCTTTCTGGCTGATGTTTGGTCACTTCTGCATTTTGTCAGTTTTCATAACATAGAGGTAGCATGAGGCGGTGTCTACAACCCACACAAGTTACTCAGGTAGTGCAGCTTATTCGGGATGGCACATTAATGCGAGCTGTGGCAAGAAGGTTTGCTGTGTCTGTCAGCACAGTGTCCAAAGCATGGAGCAGATACCAGGAGACGTGTAGGAGGACGTAGGAAAGAACATCCCAGCCTAATCAGGAGCATGCCCAGATGTTGTAGGGAGGTCATACAGGCACTTGGAGGCCACACACACTACTGAGCCTCATTTTAACTTGTCTTGAGGAATTTCCACTGAATTTGGATCATCCTGTCATTTGATCTTCCACTTTGATTTTTGATTCCAATTCCAGTTTGACTTATTCCGACTTATTATGGGGGAAAAAATTTGATTTACATTTTGATCATTTTATGTTATTTTGGTCTTAAATCATTCCGCTATCTACTCAATCAAGATTTTCAACTGAAATATTTTATTCATTGAGATCTAGGATGTGTTATTTTAGTGTTTCCTTTATTTTTTCAGCAGTGTATATAGAAAACGATATTGGGACTACTACACATTTTATTTGATTTGTTTCATTTCATGTAGATATTTGAATAAGAGGGACAATACACATTAATCAACATCATTTTGTTCATAATTTAAATGTGCCGGATTTAGCCAAATGGCTAATTTTCATCCGCAGTCTCTGGGGTGACAATTCTATGTACTTCATAACCATGCTTTTAGATGTCTAGACAAAGCTTTAATGAACGTCACATCTAAGATGACCCCTCTTTTTAGATATAACAGCTTCTATTAGTCTAATAGAAGGAGGCTTAAGGCCATGGAATCAACCATGTGACCTGAATATCCCCAATTAGATTTGCGGTCCTACCAAGTACATTTAACCCAGTTGCTGTGTACAAGGTTGCCCACTGCTCTGGGCACGTGTGCTAACTTTACCAGTGTGTATGTCTGCTTTACTGCACGGATGAGTTAAATGTGGCTGACAAATTCCTATTTGTGTAAGCAAAGTAGGCAAAACACTGAACTCACCTAGCCATGCCTTTATAGTTCTGGTGTACTTTTGTAATTGTGTACTTGGGCACAGCTATGGCCTTCCCCAAACTGTTCCCACAAAAGTATGTCAGATGTCAAATTTTTTTTGACTGGGTGCTTTATTTTATATACATGTGGCATTGAGACAAAATGAAACATTTCAATTAAATGATTAAGACATGGGAACATGATGGTAAATTGAAACACCCCCCCCC
>JAOUQT010030330.1:0-11454 GCA_025769995.1 Xyliphius kryptos
GTGTGTGTGTGTGTGTGTGTGTGTGTGTGTGTGTGTGTGTGTGTGTGTGTGTGTGTGTGTGTGTGTGAGTGAGTGTCCCTAGTTACAGATTGGCACCCTGTCCTGAGAGTATTTGTCCAGCGCTTGTAATGTGGGCATGGGGAACCCCCCCTCTGCGACCCTTGTAGAGGATTAAGTGGAGGATAATGGCTGGATGGAAAACTAAAGGAACCTGTCTGCTCATCTGAACCCTGCATTGATGTCAGGAAAAACGGAAACACTGACCTCCGCATTGCATGCCCACTCTCATCTTTATTCACGCTGTAAGTGCTGTGCCCTGTGGTTGCCCTGTTGAAGTAAACTTCCCTGTGGTACATCTCACTGTACCTACACCGGCTGCAGTACCACCTGACTGCACCCACACAGTATGCCCAAACTACATCAGCAGATATGGTAGGCAAGCATTAACCTACACCCCTCTGTGAAGTGACCCCTTTGTGTTCAATGCTGAAAAGCACAAGTGCAAATTCTAACCAATCCTGTCTCTCAAACCCCTGCCCTACTTACATTAGCAGTAAAATCTTTGTTTAAATGAATCCTATTTAAATGAATGACATAAATATTTCTTTAAAAAACTGTGGTTAAAACCAAGACATGCGCCCTGTGGGCTTAAGCAGTGGGATCCAGTGATCCAGCAGATTAAAGCAGACGGTACTGGGTGAGTCCATGGCACTATTTTTTTAAGTGGCTAGGTGAAAAGATTGGAAGTGGCATAACAGGGTTACTCTGCTGTTGTGTAAACACTCCAGGTATGGTTGCTTTCAGGCAAAAGCATCAGAACACACAGAAGAATTACAAAACAGACTCAGGACACAATGTCGCACTCTACACATAAAACCCACCTTTTGAATGTGCCAGATTTCCTTTAATAAACTATTTTTACTAGAAATATGATGCTTTTATCAGTTGAAAGCAAAGGCCAGGACATGGCAGCATTACCTTGAAAATAGACAATATTCACTGCACTACAGTTGTATACGAACATCCTGTAGTTACTAAAGCAGAAAAATCATTCATTTATTATTTTCTGCTTTTTCCTGTACTAGGGTCGTGTTGGAGTTCCCCATGCCCATCCAGAAAGGAACGTCTCAGGTAGATGTACACTCATAAAGTGTTCTAAAATCATGCCATAAGGCTTTATAAAATTGTGATTTCCTGTCATATCCTTGGAAAAACTAACAAGTTCTTGCTTTTCCTACGTTCGATTATTTTTTCGCTATCGCCATCGAACACAACACCTCCGATGGATTGGGGTCTTGACGAGTACTTACAAAGCTGAAACTTGGCTCCGTCCTTTGTGTCCTTGGAAAACCTACTGATAAATTCCCATAAGAAAGCAAACACATGGACACAGTAGTCCCAACTCACACTATACTTATTCCACATATTTATTTAAGATTTTGAATCGCCCCAAACTTTACTCTATAATAATACGTTTATTTGAAATACAGTATATAAACTCCAAAGCCATCACTCATTCAAAATCATCTGCCTTTCAACTTTTATGTTGTTATAAAGTTCCCCAGTTTTTGCATGGACATGGTAGGGAATCACGGTGCCAAGTTTTAGCTTTGTAGGTACTCATGAAGATCCCGATGTGACACTGAAGGGTTCTTGCGTTCAATGGTGATATCAAGCGATCCATAAAATTTTGGAAGGGGAAAAGTACTTTGTTATTTCAAGGCCATGATTGGGAATCACGATGACACATTTCAGCCTTGTGGGAAGTAAGATAATTTGTGATAGTCAATGAGTCAGTGAGTCAGTAAGGGCTTTGGCATTTATAGGTTTAGATTGATAAATTAGGTATAAAAAACAATGAAATTGAGCATCATTAGTAGTCCAGGCCTCCTCTGTGGAAATCAGTGCCTTGCCTTACAAATTCTCATTTAACTGGATCGCCAACAAATATACACCTGTAACAGAGGATGATGTGCCAACTCCATATAAATGCAAATGGGTTGAAATTGAGTGCCAGAAAGGTTATATATGTGATGGGTAGGGTCTACATACTTTTAGGTGTATAGACATAAAGTGTTCATTTACAGTCTTGGTGCTTTAAAGATCTATTGTAGTGTCCAGGCAGAATGGTGGAACTCATTGGGAAGACTCAGAGTCTACACTAGCTTTGTGCTCACAGCAGCCACATGTGGTGATGATTCAGGTTTTCTCTCAGCAGAATAAATGACGCGAAGCCAGTAGGTGGCAATCCAACTTCATTGTGTCAGTTCTATTAACAAAAAAAGAAAAGAAAAGCAAGAACACACACACACAAAGAAATTTAGGTCCACAGACCTGTATACACATCACACTCACAAATCAAGAGGTATGTACACTTATACACCCACGCAGTCATTAATAATACACACTGCATTTATGTAAGTCACACTGGGACCTGGCTCTCTGCCAGCGGGAGGCTGATCTCTGAACATGCACTTTTAATGGCTAGACTGCTGGATATATTGTTCATCTAATGCACAGCACACCTTTCCACCAAGCTCTGGATTAGAAGGTAACCTGCACTGAGAACAGCAGGGTTGCCAGATTGCATGCTCATGGAGATGAGGATCTATGGTGCTCAATAGCTGATATAAGTGTTTGAATCAGAATTTTGTATTTCAAAATATTTTTGATCAAAATTTAAATTACAACTTGCGACTTTCAGATTAAAAAAAATCAGATAAAACAAAGTCACTTCTCAGAAATACAAGTTCAAGCCTGATGTTGAACTTCCGGGCTTCCCAGGAAAAGCAAACTTTCAGAACAAACAAATGCAACATTTAACCGATTATTCAACTGGTTATTTAACAAATTACATCGCTGCTTTACTGCATTTGCATTTGGGGCGGTAACAAACACATGAAAAAGCCAAAGGGTTCTTCAGAACTTCTCCAAAGTTAAAAGGTGTGAACACAGTGAAGCAGTCTTTGATTGGTTACATGATCGGTTAAATATTGCATCTGATGGCTCTGAAATTTTTCATCTGACTTTTTATATATATATTTTTTTTATTCATCTATTCATTATCTTCTGCTTAGTTCTCTATGAGGGTCGCGGTGTGGCTCCACATGTTCATTGAGGGAAGAATGTCTCGGCCGCTGGGCAATTGAACAGCCAATTTTACCTTGAATCCATGATTTTTTGACCGAGGGATTCGAACCGGAAATATCTAGTGCTAAAAGACGAATGTGCTAACCACTAAGCCACTGTGCTGCCCTTATTTTTTTTTTTTTTACTAATTTTCTTTCACCTGAATTTTTTAGGTCTGAAAATTGCAAGTTGAATTGTGAATTTTAATGGAAAATATTTCAAATAGCAAAATTCAGATTCAAACACACGTTTTGAGCTGGCCCTCAGCACATGATGCCCACTTTCTGATGATCCTGTGTAGAAAAGAGAGGGTAGAATAGAGGATAAAGGATGTGTGCATAACTTAAATATTCTGTGGTTGTAGAAGTAAACCGTTCATCTGTATGATATGTAATAATGATGTACGTGTGTATTCGGTTCCCAAACTTTAAATAAAGGAACCCTACAGGGTGATGTACCTTCTGCTGAACAATTACTTTTGTTACGTTAGATGATCTTTTAAAAAAATGAACATTTAGTTCTGTAACAGGTGGTATAACATCAGAAACCTCTTAAAATCAAGCACTGCCTTATTAATAAACCTGAAGACCAAGCAGCCACAGCGTCAGCATTTGGACAGAAACCTCAGGTCAGAGAGAACCCACTGTCTGTTAAAGAGAAAGCTCTCATGATGCATTATATAATGTATATATAAACTGTTAATTAACTTATGACTTTATAAGTGCTCAAAACTGTTAATGAAAGCTTATAAGATTTCTTAACAGGCAATTGGTAAAGTGTTGTCGTTTATTACCTCTATGAAGGAGATTACATTTTTTTTAGGTAAAGGAAAATCATTTGGTTTGGAGTAAAATAAAATAAAATAAAATAAAAAAAAGAATCCAAAGTTCATTTTATAATGCATTATGTCACTTTGAGTTCCAAAGCTTTATGTAACTTTGTTATAACTATTAATGGCCCCTGTACTACAGTTCAAATAATTAGAAGAAATACAGATGAGTACAGGTCAAGGTCAAAGGTCAGTAAAAAATGTACATGGCCATTAGGTGCTCAGATCGAAGATACACTTAGAACAGGACACCAATCAATTGCTGGGCACACACTAGGGGCAATTTTGACAACTAACCCTGAAACCATGTTTTTGGACGGTGCAAGGTCACCTAAGAAAACCCGTGGGGAGAACATGCATGCTGCATCCAGATCAGGATTAGATCCAGGATTCCCAGTGCTAACAACTAAGCTCCTTATTACCCAATTATTATCATTATTAATATTATTCATTCATTTTCTTCCACCTAATCCTTTACAAGGGTCGTGGTCATCCAGGGAGAATGTTTTGGGTGCAAGGCAGATACACCCAGGACAGAGAGCCAATCCATCGCTGGGCACACTCACTGACACAGCCACAAACTATATAGGGGAACTTAAAGCATTCAGTTTACTTTGAATCCATGTTTTTGGACTGTGGAAGGAAACGGGAGAACCCGGAGGAAACCCACCCAGACACGGGGAGAATATGAAAACTTCATCCAGATCAAGATTCCAACCAGGAATCCCCAGCACTGAGAGGAGAACGTGCTAACCACTGAGCCACTTACTTATTTCTTTTTTTATTTTTACAAATATTGCCAGTTAAATAAAACTTTTAGTGAAATAACTAAGTACAGAATGGATTTTTAATAGCATTTATATGATGTGAATTTATTTAAACTTTAGCTTTATTTTATCCTTTATATATAGTTTGATTAGTGTCAGTCAGTATGTAATTCATAGTCTGGGATCTGCAACTTTGGGTTAAAACCGATTCAGGGACAGAATTTATACTAAATGTGTTTAATTATGGTTCAAAATCATGATTCCTTCCATATTTAACTTTCAGATTGCCTTATGTTTTTGGGTTAAATAGAGGAAGCTGAGCACCTCGTTTCACTTTCTCTGGTTTAAGGTAAATCAGAATTCTACCCTGCAGTGGGAAGAATGTGCATCAATCTGGCAACCCGGTGGGATTCGGGGTGCTGCTGCAGATCTGAGTGCGCGGCTCTGACGGCGGCTGCAGTGAGGGGCCGCACGTTTACACTTATGATTTTGCGATTAAAATTAAAAATCTGTATTAACGGAATAGCCAGCCACGAACCCGACATGAGCCGCCTGCAGGGGGCGATCGGAATCGTGTAAATCCACAGAGTCGGACAAATAAACAGGGTTCCAATCAAATTTAAGATAAAGTTGCTTGTGTTGGCATCGTGTTGACGGTGTGACCTGAGGATCGATCGATCGGCTCCGAACAACCGACATCAGCGCGGTGCGGTGCGCACGATGAAAGAGGAGCTACCGGCGCGCGCCTGTTGGGTGCTGATGAGAAACCTCACAGCATCAGCACCAGCATCAGCACCAGCATCCTCCCGGGCAGCATGTCAGACTGTGCGCTAGGACTCGAACCTCAGCCTCCATTCTGCCCCCGGACCCACAGAGGGAACGCTGTTGGACTCTCAGCGTCGACACACACACACACAAACCGGGCTGGATGTGGATTTAGCGGAGCTGCGGCGCGTCTGCAGCAGAGCTCCTCTGTGGATTTGATGTGATTTAAATCTGCTTCACTCATCACCGGCTCGGATTCTGCGGGATTCTGCTGGTTTCTGCGTTATTCGGTGGGATTCTGAGGGATTGCACCGCATCCTGAGACTGAGGTGCGGGCTCACTCAATCATCATTCACACCGTCGGATTCAACCAGAAAAGCACCATGTGTAAGTTCCCTCAGTTTATTCTGTTAGAGGGTTAACCACCCAGCATTAAGATCCTCTACTGTGAATCCATCCGTCCGTCCGTCCGTCGATGTTCCCCGGCAATTGCATAAATATAGATATATAGTTATTTAACGATCTATCACATAATTTAATGGAAAATCGTTTTATTTTAATCTTTAAAATAGTTGTAATTAAATCAGTAATCTATACACATCACACAGTAAACTAACCAAACGTTCGACCTTCATACAAGTCATCATACTGTATCCGACTGCTGGTTACCATCTACTTCACCTGCAGCTACCCACAGTTCTACCAACCTACCTACATATTCACCACCTTCCAAACGACCAACACGTCTTCTTACCTCGATACTCAATAACTACTTAACTTACATAACTACATAACTTACGAACTACCAACCGACAAACCACCTGCTCTTTAACCTTCATATTCACTAACAAACTACCAATCTACAAATCAACATAACAGACAACAAACCTACACACCAACCTAACAAACTACCAACCTACCTATTAATCTAATGAACTACCAACTTACAAATCAACGTAACAAACGAACCTAACAGACAACCAACCTACACACCAACCTAACAAACTACCAACCCGCCCATTAATCCAATAAACTACCAATTTACAAACCAATGTAACAAACTAACCTAAAAAACTACCAACATAACAGACAACCTACCAAACTACCAACGTACAAGCCATTCCAACAAACTACCAACCTACAAACCACCTACCTAATGAACTAGCAACCTATCCACCAACCGAGCAAATAATAAGATAATTAAATATGATGTATTCTCTACAGGTGTTTAAACCCATTTTTTAATTGATTGAAAATAAATGTATGTATAATAATTAGTGTTTAATAAAGCCCCCACTCCCCCCCCACGGCCCTCAGCTGTGTCCACCAAAGTTGTCTCCTGCAGACTATGTGTTATTTTTCACTCAAAAAAGTTTTATAATAGTCTAGTTAAGAACCTTAGTAAAACTTCCCTTCCTCGTTATGGAACTCTTTTTGTAACAAACTATATATGAACCTGTACAGTAATCATCTACTCACTCACCAACCTGATTTATAATCCACTAAATCTGAAAGCTCCTATTTTGAGTCCCCTATCAGTCTTTGAAGGTTCTGCGTAATCTGTCTGTCTGTCCATCCATCATCATTCAAACCTAATGACGTGGTCGAAATCAACTGGCTGAATTCCGATCGCAGCACCTCCCACTCCCACCAGTCCCCTTCTGTTGCTCCACTTAGCTTTACTTTTGCTCAAATATGGCGTTGGGTCATTCATATTCTGTTCACATGTGAAGGCGTTTGCAAAGACACAGGAAGAGAACAAGGTGCTGGTGCCTGGGATTTCTTTTTTGAAGCTTCACATTTTTTGCCTCTATTAAACCGTGGAGATGATGGGCATCACTAGCAGGCGCAGCTCGTTACTGCATGTTACTCATCCAACTGCTGCCCACATCCTTCAATACGTTTTACTGTATCTCACTGTTTTTGGTCAGTGATTGTGCAGCACAGGGTGGCAGTGCGCGCACACGCACACACGCATATGGACACAGAGGACAGTGGCGGTGTGTCTTCAACATTTAACCCTGTAAGGCTCAGACCCCTCTGTTCCAGGTGAAGTGTGCAGTGTGTTTCTGACTCACTGGCTTGTAGCTGTGAGGTGTGTGTGTGCGGTGATTCAGGGATGATTCATGGTGGTGGGTTGTTGCTTCCTTAATGCTGTTTGTGCATGAAGTGTTTGACAGAAGCTGCTGTCTCTGCTGAGAGGCAGAGCTGCCTGTGTGTGTTACATCGAGCAGCGTGCTTAAGGCATGTTTTATAGGTAAATATCAATCAGACAGACTACATTTTAGCATCCACAGGAATCCTGGGCAACATCACGAGGTACGCTTGGAAGGAAATCAAACAAAGGTGGGCGTCTGAGATAATTGCTCTCAATCTGTTTCACCTCCTGAAATCATAAACTAATTATAAACGGCTCCTGGTGCAGATGGAAGGAAGTGAGTTTCATGATCAGGAAGCTGCTATGTAATCAGGTACACAAGTTCTCAAACAGCAACTATCTGTCCTCCAGTTTATGAAAAATCATTATTATAGAGCTTACAAAAGAGGTCATGCACATCATGGACTGAAAAAAATGATTTGCTTTGGTTTCGGAATCACATCATCATTTCAGTTATTATTTAATTCTTTACATAAGTTGGAAAAGTCTGATGTGTGTCTTTATATAAATAATATACACTGCTTATCTTAACCTATATGGACATTTTATAAGTACACTACTAAAACAAACATCATGCCACTAGTTTGTGAACACATTATCTTTCTATCCATTTGTCATCCCTCCATCCAACCGTCTGTTTATTTGTCCATCCATCTATCAGTCTGTCCATCCATTATCTGTTCATTTGTCTACCCGACCATCTATCCGTACATTCATTCATTCATCTGTCCATCTGTCTGTTAATCCATCCATCCATCCATCCATCTGTCTGTCTATCCATCCATCCATCCATCCATCCATCCATCCATCCATCCATCCATCCATCCATCCATCCATCCATCCATCCATCCATCAGTCCATCCCTCTCTCCATTCACCCATCTGTTCATTTGTCCATCAGTTCTTCTATCCGTCCATCCATCCATCCATCCATCCATCCATCCATCCATCCATCCATCCATCCATCCATCCATCCATCCATCTGTTTTTTTTGTCTATCCATTTATCTGTCCATCCAGTAACTAACCCACCACTCAGTCTTTTAATCTAAAATATTATTCAAAGGGAGGGGTTCTGCTGCTGCTGCTTTAATAAATAAGTGAACAAACATCATGTTCATGATGACAGAAACTCAAATCAGTATTTTGTCTGATGGAATGTAAAGGTTGAAGGTTGTGATTGATTATGAGAATGGTATCAGTAAAACAGATCTGTTCCTGTGTCCCAGTTGTGTTTAATCAATGCAATGTGAAATGAGGGAGCACATTATGAAAAAATTATGGTTGACGTTGTGTTATTTTTGCATGTGCATCATAGCAATGTGTCTTCAAGTTGATAATCTTTGATCGGGAATTAATAATCTAATTCAGAACAAGAGTGAATCTGTATACATATAAACAAAATAATGTACAAAAATAAGTTCACCAATACATTTAATCAGACCAAACTAAAGATACAACACTTTAATACAATATAAAGTAGTCTGTGTACAGACTGTTGTATGACTGTTGCCACTGGAATCCTCGTCCACACCACTACGCTGAAATCACAGAGCTGGTGTACATTAGAGACCTTGCACTTCACCTTCCATTTGAGAATACCCCACAGAGGATCAATAGGTTTTAGGGTAGGAGACTTGTTTCGCCAGTCCTGCACTTTTACATTCAGATTCGTCAGCGTGGCAGTGGACGTATTGGGGGTGTGATGGGGAGGGGGTTATCATGTTGGAGTACTGCCGTAAAACCCAGTTTCTAAAAGGAGAGGATCATGGTCTGCTTCAGTATGTCACAGTACATCTTAAAACTCTTGGTTCCATTAATGAAGCTGCTGCAGTTCACCACAGCTAGCTGCACTCATGCAGCCCCCAACCATGCCACTCCCACCACCATGCTGCACTGTAGCAAGATATACTTGTCTTTTTTATGTACTAAAAGGGGGAAATCACTGAGATACTATATAAATAATGTATATATAGTATAAACACAAACATAATATCTGGCTTCACACAGGGGTGTCTTCAAACTAATGTTTGGTGGAGTGAAGATGTAGTTGGAAAAGTCTGATGTGTGTCTTATGTGTTTAAAAAGGTCATAACCCCTGGTTAAGATGTGTTGTTAGGCTTCTTACTGTACTTTTTTTTATAAATAATATAGGGCAACAATGCAAAAGAAAAAGAAAAATCTAAGCTTTATTTCTATTGAATTTATTTGGTGGACCCCCCCCCCTTCCCAGACACACACACATTAAGAAATCTTGTGTGCCACAATTATTGGCACCTGTAAGAAGGTCTCCCTACTCATTTGTGTTTTTGTATTCAATTAATTAACTTGTTTTTGTTACGGTTGTATCCCGCTGTTGTTAATTAATTGTTTTGGTTCTTTTTGCGTCACGTGACAAGGACTTTTGTTTTATATACTCTCCATTTCCGTTCTCCCATGTCCTTGATTTTTTTCTGTTTAGTGTTTTGTGTGACGCGTGTCTTTCCATTTTTGTACTGTAGTGATGTTTATTAAACTCATTTTCGTTAACCTGGCAACCTGGCTCTTCTCTGCTTGGCTAGGGTGAGCACTCATTCGGGTTCCGACGTTACAGCACCCATGGGTTAGTACATTTTACAACCTCCTTTTGTCAACAGGACAGCACTTATTCTTCTCCTAGAACTCTTCACGAGATGAAAAAATACAGATAGAGGAATCTTGGACTCGTCCTCCTTGCACAACCTTAATCGTCCAGAGAGTTGTCCTATGCACTTTCCTGTTCAGCTCACCCCACACGGTTTTTATTGGGTTGAGGTATGGGGACTGAGATGGCCATGAGAGAACCTGGATTTTGTGCCTTTTGAACCATTTTTGAGTCATTATCTTTATCTTGCTAAAAGACCCAGTGACAACCCATCTTCAGCTTTCAGAAAGAGGCCACACGATTCTAATTCAAAATGCCCTGATAATTTAGAGTTCATGATCCCATGTATCCTTACAAGGTTCCCAGGTCCTTTGGAAAAGAACCAGGCCCATTGCATCACCGATCCTACCCCATACTTAACTGTGGGCATGAGGTGTTTTTTTGTGTCCTCATCCTTGGTGTTACACCAGACCCACTAAGAGTGTTTGTTTACAAAAAGCTCCAACTTGGTCTCATCTTTACAAATCACATGGTCCCAGTTAAAATTCCAGTAGCGCTCTCCACCCGTTTAGGCTTATGAGTATAACTCAGAAAAGGCTTTCTCTGTGCACGCCCCTCAAACAGCTAGTCAGCATGTAGGATAGATAGGTGTGTGTGCTCAAATGTCTTACCATCCTTACTGCTGTAAATCGGAGTCTATCCATCCATCCATTATCTTCCGCTTATTTCTCTTCTATGGTCGCTGTGGGGTTCCCCATGCACATCCAGGGGAGAACATCTCGGGCGCTGGCCAGATACACTGAGAACAGGGCGCCAATCCATCGCTGGGCATGTAAATCTGGGTGTTGGGTTGATTTATTGTTTTAATTATTGGTTATTTCTTTATTTTATTAATACTGGTACCTTTACTAAATATGTAACTGCACTCCACTTTAAACCACAATGAAATATTCTTTTCTACCTATTTAAAGGTATTTAACCTTTATCATCCTGTTTATAATCCACATTTTTACCAAATGTAATCGGTTAAAAGGGTTTTGTATCTTGTTACTCTCAGGTGTAGTGATCAGATGGTGTAGTGATCAGGGGCCTCATGTATGAAAGTTGTGTACGCACAGAAACCTTGCGTACGCTATATTCCACGCTCACGGTCAGATGTACTAAAAGTGACTTTAACGTGAGAAC
>JAOUQT010030337.1:0-11454 GCA_025769995.1 Xyliphius kryptos
CTGTGTGAGTGAGTGTGTACCCAGCGATGGATTGGCGCCCTGTCCTGGGTGTATCTGCCCAGCGCCCGAGACATTCTTCCCTGGATGGGCATGGGGAACCCACCCACGACCCTCATAAAGGAATAAGCGGAAGATAATGAATGAATTAATTAAATCAGTTCATTTATAAGCTGTATTGATTCGCAGATATAGGGTTTGACTTTAAACCCTTTCAACAGCTGATGTGTCGGGATGGTTTAGATCATGTAGTCTGATCATGTAGTCTGACTAAACAAATCAACTTAAAGTTTAAAGTGTCAAAATTAAAATGTACTTCATTTTTTGTTGCACAGACTTAATAGTCATGGTCCTGTTTGTTAGTGCATCCCAAATGCAGGACATATGGGAAATAGAATGGTAAACATGGAGAGCAGTTTGACAACTGAGCTGGAAATAATGTGGTTCCTGATTATTGCAAGACAACCAGACACCCACACTGAAGACACAAAGGCATTAAAGAGTGGCAAAGAGGGTGGAATTAAAAGAGGACAGTTGTAAACACGTGGGATGGTAATCAGGAAGGTGGAGTTTTAACTCACTCAAAAATCAAATTAAGCAGTTTTGACATGACTGAAGAACTGTAAGCATTATTATATTAAAAATCATTTGAACACAAAAATTGCTGGCACCCTATATCACTTTGAAAGTGAATGGCCCTAAGCTATGTCTCTCAATCAATAATTTATTTTGCAAGTTATTTTGGGTGGAAAACAAGCAGGCTGTCATGTTATAGTAAAGGATGGGTGTAATTATTTCTACCTTGAAGGCCTTCAGTGTAGAAATACACTTCTGGCACAGACTTAATCATTACTGCCTGACAAAGTTTTTTAATACAGTACCTGACACTCGTGTCGAAAAAATAGGCCAAAAACAAAATATAAAAAACATTAGGCTCTTGATTATAAGCTTTTAAGCAACAAAGTAACAACAATATGACATGTAACTTACAAGATTGCCTTTGTTTTGGGTTGGGCGACACTACTCATGGCATTTAAGACGTAAACAGGAATAGTGTGTTATTTGGAGTGGTGTCTCACAACCTTTCTTTTAGACTGCCAATACAAAACCAGCCCCCAAAGCCTAAATATTTAAGAAATGCCAAGCCCCATTAAGACATTAAAAATGAATTAGCTGAAAATCAGGAATTAATTAAACATTTTTAACAACGCAACAAACCCAACACACTTACTGTAATGTTTCTTGGCCCCTACATGGAACTGGTTGGGAATCATGAGTTTACACAACGAAACTGCAGATATACTTTTGATCGCATACAAAAACCTTCCCAAAAAAGACTTTACTGTACAAAATATAAATATTTATGTTTTGGAAATTCTCAAACTGCTTAGTTGTGTGGATGCTATGTGAAAGTACTGCAAGGTTAACAATTGTATTTTAACACGAATATGTTGGCGGTCTGCTGGTTTTAATAGTTTAAAGTTAGACATGTAACGTTGCATGCATCAACCTGTAACTAATACCCTGTTGGAGCTTAAATATGCAGTGTAAAGCAGAAGATCAGTGTCAATCAGGTAAAAGATCACAGCATAGGTTTAAAATATGTTTTTTTTTTTTGTTTTTTTTTTTTTATCTTATGAAATTTCTGTAAAAGGTTTTTGTACATTAAGACAGTGTATCAGAGTCTTAACCATAATGTTGCTGCCCACAGAAACATCATGGTTGCCCACGGCAAAGATGTTTTTGCAACTTTCACCCTTACTGGCTGAACAGAAGCATTTTGGATAACGTGTAGAAAAAAAATCTTGATGCTTGATGCAAAAAATAACCTTTGCTTCTTTGCACTTAAACATTTATCTCTAATATGAAGGTGTTGATTCACCAGACAGTCATTCTAATAGCTACACAAAAAATGTTACAACGAATCACTGTATTTGTGAAGGTTGCTGTAAAGCAGCTCTAAACCAAATGTTCTTCAATTGCAAAAACCAATATATAAAAAAACGATTTGAGTTCAATTTATCAACCAGACACTATGAATAAATTATTATAATGTAAAACAGTACATTATGCGTGACTTTGCCAAAAAATGCATTCCATCTGCTACCAAGTTCTACTATTTACTATAAAAAGTGTCTTTTTAGGATATCAGCAGGTGTTCATTTATTTATAATACTTTACTGACATATTTTAAAAGAAAGTAAGACAGAAAATCTTAATGTAAAAGCTCTATGTGTTGTCTTGGTGAGTCACTAGTGCATGCCAAATCCCATAAATACAGATGCATAAGCAAACACTGTTATGCCCTAATAAGGTCCTGATAAGATCCTAGCACAGTTCTGATTATATTGTTGGCTCAGGGCAAAAAGGCACATGTGTGTTCATAATGTTCTTTACAGCTGGCACGGCCTGTTTACAAATACACAGTTCCGCTTGCAGCACTGCATTGTTCTTTACACATATACATACTATACATGCCCATTTATATAACTGATATTACAATGATCTGAATAAAAGTTCATTTTAAATAGTTTTTTGAACTTTTATGCTGCAGTCAGTAAAATACACCATCATCAAAATTGAATGACAATGGTTCTCATATTTCAACATTTTTTTTTTGATGCAATTAATTTTGCTTCTAATTTTGCTTGGTAATATTCAGTTTTGTCACTATTTATTTCCTTTTTTAAGAAAAAGAAAAATTGTAACACTTTACTTAAATCTTTATAATACTCATCATAAACCTTTGTCCATAGAAGTATTTAACCACATTCATAAAATGTTGCAAGAATATGCCATAAGGCTGTTATAAAGCCTTATGGCATATACTTTTTATGGCATATATAAAGTGGCATTATTAATTATAAATTATATATTTTAACTATTTATTAACTCATTATAGAGCCCGGTGTCACAAAGCCATATAATGTTTGTGTTCAACTGGTGTTTTCCCTGAAAATGACTTTACAGGCAAAATAGTGAAGTGTTGTCACTTTTAATGACCTCTTTAAAAGTACAAACATAGTATAAAATTACTTATAAAAGCTTAAGAATGCTCTTTACAGACTTTAGGTAAAGTTTAACCGTCTTGTTTTAAGTACGAATGTCTAAACATCCAAAGAATCAAAATCTTAATTAAGTAAATATTATAATGCATTATGTCACTTTCTGTTATAATGCCTTACGTTAAATTGTTATAACAATTTATGGCTATTAATATAAACATTTTTGTACATTAACAAAGGCTTATGACAATTGATATAAAACATTATGAATACTTTATAAAGGTTTATAAATCTACTTATGATGCATTGTAAATACTGTATTCATAAAAAGTATGAAAAATATAAAAGTTAACCATAACATCCTGTTAAACACTGATAAAGTAATAAAGTAATCTATTTTACTTACTGTGCTTACACACAGAAGAATTAATCCTCCACATTTAACACATTCGTGATGTGAAACACACACATGTGAACACACACTAGTGAAGTGAGCAAACATGCCCGAAGTGATGGGCAGCCAATCTATCTCTGGGCAAACAGCTACAAACACTATATGGGGCAATTCACACACTATATGGGGCAATTTAGAGCCTTTAATTCACCTTGAATGCATGTTTTTGGACTCAAAAAGGAAGGAAACCATAAAACCCATGCAAACACGGGGAAAACATGGAAACGCCACCCAGATCAGGATTCACACCGAAAATCCCCAGCGCTGAGAGGTGAACATGCTAACCACTAATCCACCGTTTTGCCCTCCACTATTTTTAAAACTCTAAATATTAACACGTTTTTCATGTATTTTAAAATTCATTAAATTTAAACCACGTTTTCTTTGCACTGGACAACTCATTTGTAAACTGACAGGCATCTATAATATGTTCTACTTCAGTGAGAGGACACATTATGTAAATTTCATCATTGGGTTTACGCATAGCAAATTAGGTCTGTATACCTGCAACTTTCCTTGACTGTGCCAATTAGTCACTGATTGTGCGTGTGCGAATGCCGCAAGTATTATATATAGCAATTAAAAATTTAAAGGCTGCATAAAGAAGTCTGGTACTGCATCTGTACAACTTAGCAATATAAATAATAATTGTATTATTGAAAAACTTAAATACATCACTGGGTTCTGAATAGAAATAATCCTTAGGCAAAAAAAAATGTCTTTTAAGTGAAAGCCTTCAAGAGTACAACATTAAAAACAGGTGTTCTCAGCTATAAACATTGCTATGAATAATAAAATAATTCTTTTTTTTTTTTTTTTTTTTTACTGGACGAGAGTTTAGCCAGATTTTCTTTTTAATTTCCAGATTTCCAGATTTTACAGCAAAAATGAAAAGTGAGCACATCTGTATTATATATCAGTATATACAGCTTGGTTTTTTTCACGACTATTTACATTCTCCCTATCTTGGCAATCTTTTCACTCTTGACACTCTCTCAATGAGCTTCAAGAGGCAGTCACCTGAAATGGTTTTCAGGTATGCCTGTAAGGGTTAATTAGTATAATTAATTAGAATGCAAACCGTGTGCAAAGCAGTAATCAGAGCAAAGGGTGGCTATTTTGAAGACATTAGAATATAAAACATTTTCAGTTATATCACATTTTCTTGTTAAGTACATAACTCCTTATGTGTTCATGCATAGTTTTTAAGCCTTCAGTGAGAATCTACAATGTAAACAGATAGATAGACAGACAGACGGACAAACGGACGGAGAGATAGATAGATTGCTTCTTCTGAATTGTTTTAAAATTGGTTTAAAAAGTTGATTTTGTAAGGCAAAACATGACATGTTCTCTTAACTGGTACATTATAATGCACATGGTGAAATCAGACAGTTAACCTTGTTGGCGTGGGCGCCCTGAATCTATTTTTGTAGGTTAACCGCGGGGTAAAGCTGAGTTGGAGATACAAAAACATGCAAAATGTGTTATAACAAATTCACTACCATTTGCAATGATAAGTTCATACATTTCCTGAGCTTACCGAAGGTCTGTCTGATTCATGCAGAGCAAAGGTGACCAAGAGACTGCAGGATTATTCTATTGTTTCTTGCTTAGAAATAAAAACATGACCATGATGCCTGCCAAATCTGAGCATGTTTAAATGCTATTTTCTAAAGAATCAGACCAGAAGTCATCAGGAATGTTAAGACTTATACTGTTTATAGGGTCAGAGACTGCTGAAGGGGAAAAGAGGCTTAAAAAGCTACATCGAAAAGCAAAAACAAAGATGAATTATTGACTTTAAGCCTTTCAGAAAATATTGTGTGCCTTTTGTAAGATACAGACAACCTGACATAATGATAATATCGGGTTTTTAAACATTAGACACAATGGTAATCATAGACGATCAATCTTAAAGGTCATCTATCTGCAAAGCATCTTGAAACATAAACACATTGAATAACAGAATATAACGAATAGTTCAAATGCCAGTAACTGAGCTGCCCTTAAAACAATACTGAGATTATTACTTTTACTGAAGTAATTGTTTGGGGGTCAACTTACTGATAATATCTCTGTTACCCGGCACCCCTTGTGTGATGTAATAAGTGCTGCCAGTCATTTTTCCTTTCCATTCCATTTGTGTTGTGCACAAAAATACCATGAGTTTATTTGTCATCTATGAATCTGCTGGTAGATATTTATACCTATAAACGCCAAAGTCCTCACTGACTCACTCACTCATCACTAATTCTCCCACCTCCCGAGTACCTACAAGGCTGAAACATGGCATTGTGATTCCCTATCACATACTTGGAAAAACTAAGTACTGTTTACCTTTCTACGTTCAACGGTTTATTCGATATCACCACTGAATGCAGGACCCCCTCAGGGTCACATCGGTGTGTTTATGAGTACCTACTAGGCTGAAACTTGGCTACTTCATTCTCCACCATGTCATTGTAAAAAAAAAAAGACTGCTCTCACTTTCCCCAATGATTCATTCAATATCACATCAAACGCAAAACCACCCCAGGTTCACATCTGGGTCATTCCGAATACATGCAAGTCTAAAACTTGGTATTGTGTTAACCTATTATGTCCTTGGAAACACTAATGTTTGATTGTTCGTTCGTTATCACCATCAAACGCAACACCTCAGATGGATTGGAGTCTTTGCAATTATTTTAATTGCCATAAACCTTACTCAATAATAATATGTTCATTTTAAATTTAAAAACTCCAAAGCCATCCCTCACTCAAAAATAATTGTGTTTCCACTTTCACGTGTTTATAAAGTTCTCCCCCGTAGGGAAGCAAAGGTATTCCGCTAGCTCCTGTCTATTAATCAAAAAATAATGTGACAAATAGAGGGTAAAGTTGTGCATATTTATTTTTAAGTCCTAAAGTATAAGGAGAGACCATACAGCACTTTAAATAATGAAACATCCCACAGTTCCTCAAGGGGACCAGCCAAATGCCCCATATATTGAAGAAATGAACACAAATTGTCAACAGTTAAGCCCATACTATCGTCCTGGGGACATTTTGTCACCATTAAAAGATAATTACATGCACACACTTCCTTTATCCCTTTTTGTAGGGACAGAGAAGAAGAAATAAACAAAGCTCTATGTCTTCCAGCTGATACTAGAGGATGATGCTTACACTTTCTTTTTTGCAGCTGTAAGAATGCTGTGCAGCTGCTTTAATGGAAAGATGGTGTGTTCTTGTTCTGTGTGTGGGACGAAAATTGCAGTCAGTAGTTAATAATGCATAAGTCTAATTTTTAGGATGCTGCATATTACATGCTTCAGCAAGTGCAAGCAAGCTTTAGTCTGACAGGCATATGTGTGTGTGTGTGTGTGTGTGTGTGTGTGTGTGTGTGTGTGTGTGTGTGTGTTGCTTCAGGATATCCTGAGGATAAGCACCTTTTCTAAATGACTTTTCTGTGTTACTGAACATCTGGATAAATTCAGACACACTCAGCAAATAAAAAAGAATAACATTAGATGGTATGCGGAGTGATACTTACAGGTCAAAGCGTAGGTTCTGCCTCTCTTCAAAAAAGTAGTCAAGAATGAATTTTCGAACAAAGTCAGGATTCAAAGTATTATCGATGACTTCCGTTCGACCGAACTGCATAAAAAGGATTGGAATTGAATCATTTATTAAATCTAATTAACTGTTTCTTTAATCCAACAGAAGTGCAACACAAATTCTTGTGAAAAAAAAAAATCTAATTTGCATTTCCTCCCGGGGTTGGTGTGGGTTTACTTTGATGTCCCAAAGTCCTTTGACATGCTATTAGGTAAATTGGTTAGACAAAAATGCCCCAAATGTAAATTGTGTACATGAATGTGTATGTGTGTTTATTCTCATTTACAGGTCCATTATGTTTCTTAAACTTTTCAAGATTGACTTTTATGAATGAGATGAGTGGATTAGAAAATGAATAAATGAAACATCAAAACTTTAATTCCAGTATCATTCTATATAATGAAACATACAATCTGGTAAAAAAAATAAATAAATAAAAATGTGGTGACCGTGTGGACCGCTATTATCTGGGTTATGGCGTCCACATGGGTCTGCAATATAGGGTGCGCCATTAGTGACGTGAGTTTCAGTGTTTGATTTGGAGTGTGTTATGCTGTTTTAATAAAAGGACATCAGTTCCTGATGGCAAACCATGCCGAGGTTTCTTATTTCCTGTGGAACACAACAACACGTCGTGCGACATGACATTTTTTTTTCTGACTTGTTCCTATTAGAGGTCACTACAGCAGAAAGATTCACATATTAGACTTGACACAGCTTTACCCGGACTTGGTAAAAGCACCATGAGTGCACTGGTCTCTACAAGTTACCTCTGAGCATATCTTTAAATGTAGGAGGAAAATAAAGACCCTAGGAACCCCCACACAGACACACTGGAACATGCAGATTTCACACAGAAAGGACCTATGTTTGTCCCAATGGCAATCAAACCCGAGACATTCCTCTGTGAGGTGGAAGCACTAACCGCTGCATCACCATGCCACCCACATTAAAGCTCTCTGGGTCGACAGCATTACATTTTACTCCCAATTCTCAGCTCATGATTTATCTTATGTCCTGTCTCATAATGTCAGCTACAATAAGCATGCAAATTATGATATATGAATAAAATTGATACAGTAATGTTTAGGCTTCCATTTTACTCACCTCTCTCCATTCCCTGTTTACCACTGTTTGTGTGTAGAGCACGCAAACTATAAAAGAACGAGAAATACAATGAGACAGAGAATGCAATGTGTGTAATCCAGTGGGTGGAGAAATTACATTTTTTGTTGTTTGCTTCTGTGCACACCGGGGACACCAAACAATATCATGCAAATCTAAAACCGGCATCTGTAATTAAGAAAACTCCATGGAGCTCAAATTTGAAATATAAACAGTCTAGATTTACTCGGTGTAGCAGTGTGGCATTTAGTATTGGTGCTCAGTCCTGTAAACAATAGGTGTTCCAAGTAAAAGACTAATGTAATGCTCTATTTACAAGTAAACATACAACAGAATTTGCTTAGGGGTGAATACGGTAATTAAATGTACAGATTGTTTTTTTGTTTCATGCATGAAGAGCATTGCTGCATGTTTTGTTAAAAGAAATGAATTTCTAGACTGTCCTGTCAAATAAAACAATCATTAAAGGTCATTTGTACTGTAAATCAAAACTTCCATTTAATCCTGTGCTTGGGTTGCGGTGGGGTTCCCCATGCCCATCCAGGTGATAACATCTCAGGTGCTGGGCAGATACACCCAGGATATACACCCATCGCTGGGCACACATTTACTTACACAACCACACACACAAACACACACTATACGGGGCAATTTAGAGCATTCAATTTACCTTGGATTTCATGTTTTGGGACTGTGGGAGGAAACCGGAGAAACCGGAAAAAACCCACACAGACAAGGGGAGGACATGGAAACTCCACTCAGATTGGGATTCGAACCCAGCGCTGAGAGGAGAACGTGCTAACCACTAAAACACCGTACCGCCTACTAATTTTCTACTACTCTTTAGTTGCTACAAAACCGTAAATCTAACTCGTATAAAGACAAAAAGCTGGCTGTCGTTGTGAAGAACGTGGAGTACAGAAGGTGAATTGCAACAACGCAAAACTGACTGACTGCTGTAAATATTTCTGTATTTTAAGGTAAACGTACAAAATACATTTCTCTCAAAGAAGAGTGGCTGCTTTATACCAGATTTCATCATAAGCTCATTTTCCAGCTGAAGGTCATGTGTCCACATACTTTAGATCACAGTATATTTTTGTATTTAATGCCTATTATTAACATTTTTAAAGTTATTATTAAATCCGCCTTTAATTATGAACTGATTATGAAACGAGTTATAATGTAATTCATTAAACGGATTAAGTATGAATTATAATTAACATTTAAAAAACATTATATTCATCCAAAGATATATTTGTGCATTTAGGTGTTGGTTCATCTTTTCAGAAGGGATTTTATTATCCGTATCCAGAAAAGATCAGTATTCTAACTAAACAGATGGATTCCATCTCAAATTAAATAAAACTTTTATTAATAAAAAAAAGGTTCCTGTTCAAACCGGTGCTTTATAAATAACTTAATATTTATAAATATTTAGGTATTTTTAGATTTGAGGCGCAAAGCACAACGTGGTTCCACCAGTGATTTGATAAACAAAAATATTTAATAATTAAAAAATAAAAACATTGTACACACAACTTTGTGTACATAAATAAATATATATATACACGCAAAGTTCCAAAGGAAGGTCCAAAAATAAATACTGCCAAAGATATTAAAAAGAATCTCATTAGGAAAGTAAACAAGTGTGAAATAAAGAGAGTTTAATGTAAAGATTATAAAATAAATAAATATATGACGAATAAGAACTGACCTGAACGTAAACACAGCCGTTTCCTGTGGCTTTTACTTTGTAATTTCCTGTAACTTCCTGCAGCCCGCTTTCCTGAAACAGCAGTCTGTTGTTCTGATTCACTGTAAAATCCTTTATCTTGCCCAGTGGTGACGTCACGGTCACTGACATGCTGCCGCTCGGACGGTAGGTGGCAGCACTGTACTTAGACAGAGCCTCCAGCGCCACCACAGTGTCCTGATGAGCAGAGGTGCAAACAGAATGTGTTCAGCAAAGTTCCTAAGACGTTTTTTTTGGTATATAATAAAGCAACAAGGCACTAGAGGGCGTGCATTATTGTGAATAAATCACGGGAAAGAGGTGTTATTGAGTACGACGCCCAAGCGGAGTAAAGTTACACCTCTTTCCGTGGTTAAGTCACAATAACGCACAACCGCAAGTGTCATTGCTTTTATAAAACGGTTACAACACACTATAATACAAAACAAGGTTTGATTCATCGATGCGTCGACTGAAAACAAAATGGCCGATAAACTCGCCTTCCACGACAGAATCCTGTTCGTTTTTTTTAAATAAACCCAGACGCAAGTAAGAGATTTCCAGTTCCTTAAAAAAAAAAAATAGAATACAGCCATCTAGTGGTCAAATTACAGAACGCAGTTTCAGAAAAAAATGGTGAAACAGTATATTTTATATCGCGCATTTATACGAGTGTGAAGTACTCAGAGGAGTGGGTTATTGTGAATAATGTCACGGCTGGTCAAGTGGCTCAGCCAATCAGATTTAAGGAGCGGAACTCCCTGTTTAGAGGTTTGTTGGAAAGTTACCTGTGTAGAAGCAAAACCTCCAAAAGCGTTCTGCTGCTTGGCCAGCCAGCGAATGATGCTAGACGTGTAGCCTATACCATATTCAGGTAAGGTAGGTCCAGAGAGCAGAGTCAGGAGCACGTAGGAGGTCATCTCCACCTCCAGAGAGTCCACAGTGCCGGTGTTCTCTCTGCTCCAGTGTCGCGTGCCGTCTGAGAGACAGATCATTTCACTTTAATGTTTCATTATAAACATCCAGCCATACATTCACCCTACAGCTCAAAACCCAGAGAGAACCATAATGTGTAAATCAGAGGTAGAAGCAGCAAACCTGAGAGAATGACTTTTGAGTTCAGCAGAGAGATCAATGAACTTCGACTGCTTTGATCTCCAGCGAGGCTGAAGGTGTAGGACAGAAGCGCCAGGGCGTAGGTGGAGGTCAGCTGAGGAGTCGCCCTTTTTATACATTTCAGGCCGTTGGCTACCATAGGATCCTGTCAGACCAAAAGCGATCATTAAACATCCCATAAATCCTGCAGATTCCATACGTAATGTTTACTCACAGTGAGATTGACTCCCAGCTCCAGGATCGCTGATGTGATGTACGCCGTGAGGGTCACTTCATCATCCACCCCTCCCTTAAAGAGTTAAAGAGACATTTGTTATTCATTCATAATCAGGAAGTTTTGACAGGAAGTGAGCAGGTTATAGCCAGGATGACCTGAGACACTTAAGATAAATAACAAGGTTTGGGTTTTATTTTGTAAT
>JAOUQT010030345.1:0-11454 GCA_025769995.1 Xyliphius kryptos
AGATCTAAATATTATTCAGACACTTTGGGGGGTTTTGGAGGAGCGAGTCAGGAAACGTTCTTCTCCACCAGCATCACGTAGTGACCTGGTCACTATCCTGCAAGAGAAATGGCTTAAAGTCTCTCTGCCCACTGGATTGGCCGCACAGAGGCCCCAAACCACACAAATAAAATGAATGTAGTCGAAAACCAGGTGTTTCAGTTTTATTGTCCAACCCCTGTTCATAACTAAATGTAAGCACAGCATAAAAAAAAAGTTGTACAAATCAGTGGTGACTTTTTTGTGATTCCAGTAATTATTGGCATGTTTCCTTACGGGTTTCTTGATTCCTTTTCCAGGCAAACTACTTCATCAGGTTTTCGCACACACCTTTAATCAGTGCAGTTGTCGGCAGAGAGGTGTACGACTGCAGAGGGGAAGCAGCACTGCGGGTGGATGTGCATTGCATTATCAGAAACGAAGAGAAGGTGGGTGAAGTTATAGAAAAACTTCTAATCATCATTAAGAGAGAAACTTGTTCACACCTAATTTGAAAAGAGCTGTTCAGAAAATCTTTTGCAATAAGATGCAAAACTTCTTTACTTTCAAAATTCTGTAATATGGCCACTAGCTGGCAGGGTTTTGGATTGTATGATATACTGGTATTCCGTTATTCAGCGATCACTGTTCACTTTAAAAACAGACTGGAAAGACTAATTTATTAACAATTTTGTTTTTAATAAATGCATTTATGAATGAAACCTTTTTTTTTTATTATAGTGCATTTGTAACCATTTGATAAAAGCAATAAGACACTCAAGGTTGTGCATTATTATAAATAAATCAGCCAATTTCAACCACTGTGATGTAAAAAAAAAAATTGTCACTACAAATGATTTGGCGTTGTTGTGTGCCTGTACCAAAGTGTTGGCTGACTAAGTAATTAACCCCTTAAGGTGATCGGTTTGGCATTCTTAAACTAGCATATCTACAAATCATCACATACAATTTACATATTATAAAATTGTTGTTTTAATTTTTTTGTATACATTTTTTTTATAAGCGCTTTAACTTTTTTTCCAACAACAACAACAACAAAAAAATTCTGAAAATACTATAAAATACGTTAAATAACAAGTTGATTTTATGCTTGAAATATGGGTCAAATATTATTCATATCTTCTGCTTAATCCTCTACAGGGGTCACAGGGGGTTCCCCATGCCCATCCAGGGGAGAAAGTCACGGGCGCTGGGCAAATACTCCCAAGACAGGGTGCCAATCTATCGCTGGACACACACTCACTCACTCATGCACACAAACCACAGGGGTAATTTAGAGCAGTGAATTTGCATTGAATCCATGTTTATGGACTGTGGGATAAAACCAGAGAACCCATAGAAAACCCACAAGGACACGGGGAGAATATGGAAACTCCTCCCAAATTGGGATTCGAATCGGGAATCCCCAGCGTGGGGATGCCTGAGAGGCGAACATGCTAACCACTAAGCTACCGTGCTGTCCTGCTTTGTGTATATGTATGAATTATTCCTGTTTTACCACCGAATTATGAATAAGATTTACTTCTTCTGGTTGGGATTTTTACAAGCTTTTTTTAGCTAAGCTTTTCAAGCATGACTGATATAAAAACTAAAAACTGAGAGCAGTTGAGAAAGAGCTTCGTGTGTGCCTCTCTTCCTTTCCTGCCAGGATATCAGCTTTGTGTTAATATAAGCAGGCACAGGTTTCACAGTGAGTAAATAAATTCAGAAATTATTCAGTAATTTTATGTGATGCATTAAGCTACAATGTGTCATTTAGTAACTTTTTTTGGATATTTTTGTGATGCAGGATTTTTATTTCCATGTTAAAAATGCACCGTGGCTCAAAAAAGGTAAAAAAAAAAAACCAAAAACAACCCACTGGAATAAATCACAGAAAAGTGGTATAACTGGCTGTCACTTTACATCTAATAACACCTCTAGTCTGCATTATTCTCAATAATGCATGCCATCTCGTGCCTTATTGCTTTATTATAGTATTTCCTGAAATATTTGTACATTATATCAGTTTGTAAGTTTTGCTGTAGTTTGTCTGTAGTGCAGAGGTCACAGGGAGGAGGGAGGAGTCAGGAGGTGACACACTTTCCAATGGTAACCACTCAGAATCTGTAGCTGTGGCGCTTGAGTGGATCAAAGAGCAAATAGGTCCCATCCTACATGGATTAAACCCCGTTCACCAAAAAGATCTTGATAAACTGCTCAGGTAGCAACATGCTAACATTCATACTCACCACCATTACATACTAAAGAGATCTGAAGGCCATCACAATCAGTCGCCTCCACTGTGTCTTAAAGCGATTTTTACATGGCACGGTATCTTGAGAACCAGGATGCGCAACACGATGAAACAAATGATGAGGTCAAGGAACCTGTGTCTACAGCCCCTGAGGCCACATCACCTCCAGCACCGAGTGGAAAAGACAAGAAGAATGGAGAAAAAGGTGAGAAAAGAAGAAAAAACATTCAAAAACTGTACCATATGTACTGTAGCATATAGGCATTAATGTGCTCCTTTCCGATGCTTTCAAATTGTTTACTCTTGTTGACTGTTTTGGGGAGAACATTTTGGGCGCTGGACAGGGCAGATACACTCCTTGAATCCATGTTGTTGGACTGTGGGGGTCCCACACAAACATGTGGAGAACATGGAAACTTCCACCAAGATCAGGATTCGAACCTGGAACCCCAGTGCTGAGAGACCACAGGATTTAGTTGTTTAGATTGTGGGTTAAGATATCAAATTGGGGGTACAACTACAAAAAAGTATCAAATTACAAGTAAAATGTTTATGTTTCAGAATCTTTATACAGTATGTTGGTGTTTTTGTGTTCCATGTTGTTTTTTTAAATCTTCCATCAGTGCGTAAGACCACACTGTGGTGACTACATGTAATTTAATAGGATCATTAGAGTATAAAGGTTTTCTTGGTAGAAGTTAATTCAACATGATTGTTCACTAAACCAGATGCCTAAGCATTTACAGATATTCTTGGTGTCACTAACTTGTGTGGTTGTTTTTTCAGGTAAAAAGGCAAGTTCAACAGAGAAACCACTTCCTCCTAGGGAGCTGCCGGAACCTGCTTTGCCAGGAGCATTGATGGTGGCTGCCGTGTCACTCGCAGGAGCCAAAACTGCGGCCAGTCTTACAGCAGCGCCTCTCTACAAACACATCATCACGCTCAGAGACCCTCAGGTTTGTATACACAGACTTATTCAAAAACATAATAATCGAGAGGACAAGGATAACCCAAGTTGTTATCAACGCTCCGTTTAGAAGCTTGCATCAATGATGATATGGGGTTGCATGAGTGCTTGTGGCATGGGGAGCTTGCATGTCTGGAAAGGCACTATTAATGCAGAGAACTATGTTCATGTTCTAAAACAACATATGCTCCCATCTCGACGTCATCTCTTTTGGGGCAGAAGAGGGGTGAGGTTTATATTGACAAGGATGCTTAGGTTGGAACTGCCAGTCAAGAGGAGGAGAGGAAGGCCAAAGAGAAGGTTTATGGATGTGGTGACGGAAGACATGCTGGTGATGGGTGTGACCGAGAAGGATAGTCAAGATCGTGCAAGATTGAGAATAGGAAAAAAAAGATTTAGGACAGTAATACACCTGGCAATGTAATATGTCTTAGAGATGGTGGCTTTGACAGACAGTAGAGGGAGTATAAATATTGTAGAAAAGAAAAAATAAAAATTATTTTTGCCAGTACACAATACACACATTGCTAAAACTTGTATTTTTGCTCTGTCTCTTCCTTATTTTTTGCAGGCTTTAAATGCAGTTTTCATGCCTGTACCTTTAATTACCCTGCTGAGCTGCGGAAGAGCATCTGCAGGTAAACTCAATCTGCTGGAGGAGGTCATTCTGCTTCCCACTGTACCCCGCACCACCAAACAGGTACAAATGCTCTGAGTTACACCAATGTATCCCTAATAATGACTAACACGAGTTAATTTTATTGACCTCCATGTATAGTTAGTTACTATTGTTTATTAGCATTGATAAAATTATTACTGGGCGGCATGTTGCATTAGTGGTTAGCACATTTGCCTCTCAGCGCTGGGGATCCAGGTTCGAATCCCAATCTTGGTGTAGTTTCCATTTTACATTACATTACACTTGGTCATTTAGCAGACGCTTTTATCCAAAGTGACTAACAAGTACCTCACTTTATAGTTGGGATCAGAACATAGGGTTACACATAGAATACCTTAAGCAATGAGGGTTAAGGGCCTTGCTCGAGGACCCACATTGGTAACTTCAGTGGACCTGGGATCTGAACCCACAACCCTTAGATTGCTAGCCCAACAACCTAACCACTGAGATACTATACCCTCCCCATGTGTGACTTTCTCTTCATATCTTTTTCTCTGGGTTTTAAAAACATGGATCTAAGGTAAACTGGCTGCTCTAAATTGCCTTCATATAGTGTGTGTGTCTGTGTGAGTGAGTGCGTGCCCATGTGAGTGAGTGTGTGCCCAGTAATGGATTGCCGCCCTGTCCTGGGTGCATTTGCTCAGTGCCCAAAGCGTTTTTCCCTGGAAGGGCATGGGAAACCCCCCTCTGCGATTCTAGGATATAGGATATATCTGGTTTAGGATAAAGTGGAGGATAATGTAATATGTACTACTACTACATCAAATTCATCTTGTGTTTTGTTTTTTTAGATTATTGAATTGGCTTTTGCTTTGCAAACCGAGATGAAGAAACTAGCCACAACTTCACTTGGGAAAAATGGGGTAAGAGACTAATGTACCCCTCATACACATCGATTTGTGTAAAATCCAAAGCATGTATAACATATTCATATTTATTTGATATAATGCCACTACAGAAGTAGCTCCGCTATAAATAATCAGCAATGATTAATTGCTGAACGTTATATGCGTTCAGCATAGACCATTAGTAAGGTACCTTCTCAGGAAATTGAGACAGTGGGTATATGTTAGTCTTAATGTTACCTTCATAAGCAGAAATCATTTGGATTAGGTGTTAGGACAAAGCCTCTGCTGTCAAACACACCATACACAAGAATGTTTACCCACTATGAAGTATGGTGGTGGATCAGTCACGTTATATGCTGTTTTATACTCTTAAGTCTGAATGTGTTACATGGCATGTTGGTATGATGTGGACCCAAGCGCATGGGACAAAAAAACCACAAGAGACAAATAAAAAAATGGAAAAAAAGGGTGCTTACCAATTCGATCCTCATGCTGCTGCACAGACCATGCTGAAATGCTAGGGGGAGCCCTTGTTCTCCTTTGTCCACTCGACCAAGTGCCACCTTAATCAGCAGGGAGCAAAGGACCCCTGCCCTAAGCCAATTACCAGCTGTGGGCTAGTGTCGTCTGCTCCATCTTTTTTTATTGAGTGGGATTGGCCAATGAATGACAGCAGAGAGGCGGTACTACAATAGCTGCTTCCCCATCCTGCCCTCACGTTCAGAAAATAAATAGTTGTGGACTGTGATCTAAATACATGCGGAAGTGTCTTTTTGAACAAACACAACGTATTAAATGTGACGTCCTAGTGCTTGAGCTCAGGTTCTTTGAGCTGTTTAAAATGCTCAGTGTTGGGATCAATAATTGGCTTCAGATGCTTCTGCAGGTGCAGCGAATCGTGGCTGCATCTAAGTCAATTACCACAGCAAAGTGCAGGGCCACGCTGCTGCAGTGTCTGTGGCTGAAGCACCAAACACCTACTGTGACATCACACAAGGAAATTCATGAATTTCCAAATAAAGGTAGCATTTTCAAAAAACAGGATAATCAATGCAACCCAATTTGTTCCCAGAGGTACCAATAGTTTTGAAAGCGGGCTCATTTGAAATAACGCTATACAGCTGCAGATGCTTATGTAGCGATTGAGCGATGCTATTCTAATCACGGGTTTTCTCTCTGTCCCAGGCTCCAGTGTGTATGTCTGAAGAGGGCGCACTTCAGTTCAGTGTTGACCGCTTTGAACAGGTTCTAGATCTCTTCATAGAAGCATGTATGAATCTACAGCTTCAGGCTGGTGAAGATCTGCAGCTGGTGGTAAACTGCGCTGCTGACATGCTTATGGACTACGTGAGTCACCTTCGTTTGTACCGTTTGAGTCGTTTTCACTTAACATTTCATGCTATCAAAGCAGTGGAACTTAAACTGGTCATGCCCTGCATTGAAAGACAAAAAATGTTTATGCCCTCCTGCCCCAACTTCTGCTCCGACAAAACGCTGATAAAAACAGGCTTTAGTAATTTCTATTGTACTTGACTTTATACAAACCACTTTTTTTGTCACTAAACTGCTTCTTTAGTTGATTTATAATAAAAAAAAGTTTTAATTGCAAACACATTGCATCTTTGCCATTTTTTAAATATAATTGTAACTCATTACTATAAGAATATTACTAAAAAATACTCTCTCTAACTAAATCTAGACACTGTCTGATTGTCCAGTGTGGAAAATTCTTCGATTAGTTCTGCCCCAACCCTGCAATGTCATGCACCATGGGAGGAAGGGGGTTATATTTTCTGAAATGCTGTGCCCTTTTCCCCTCTCTGATCTAATTACCTGACAACATTTATCCCCCGTGACTTATAGTCTAAGGGAAGGTACGAGGTGATGTCAGGAACTTTGAAGACCCCGGACGAATTGGTGGACGTGTTAGTGGGCCTGATCAGCAAATACCCTGCCATCACAGGCCTCATTGACCCTTTCAGGAAAGAGGTGAGAAAACAAAGATCAACTAGTTTCCCAAGTCAAAATGTACACCACGGCCCTAGTATTGGATTAAGCAGTCAAGATAATAAGATGAGATGCAGGATCAACGAATCCCAACTATTTGTATATATACAGATTTAATAAGTATAAATAGTATAGCATTTAAGCAGCAAAAAGAAAACTACAGTGTGCAGTTAAATAAATTGGGGTTTACAAAATCAAAAGCAAACTGAACTCTTCGATTTTGTTTTGATTTTCAGGATGTAGAGCAGTGGCAGAAGCTGAGCTCGCTTATTGGTCAATCATGCTGCCTGATTGCTGATGCAGCATACAGTCCCCAACCTCGCTGGAAGGATGCTAAGCCCCTCCCCCCAGGAGTTACATCAGTTGCACTTAGGCACCTCAGTGAGATGACCCTCAGTGACCTCATATACACCATCAATGAACAAACAGGTAGACGCCAGTACACTAAATTTATCATGAGCACGGAATATACAAAATAACATAAAAACCAAGAATAAAAATATATTTACACTATTTCTTTTATCCATCCATCTATTATCTTCCACTTATACTTCTACTAGCGTCGTGGTGGGGTTCCTCATGCCCATCCAGGGGAGAACATCTTGGGTGCTGGGCAGATACACCCAGGACAGGGTGCCAACCCATCGTTGGGCACACACTCACACAGCCACAAACTATACCGGGCAATATAGAGCATTCAGTTTATCTGGTATCCATGTTTTTGGACTGTGGGAGTACCCAGAGAAAACCCACGCTGACACGGGGAGAACATGGAAACTCCACCCAGATTGGGATTCGAACCGGGAATCCCAAGATGAGAGGCGACGGTGCTAACCACTAAGCCACCGTGTTTTGTTTTGTCTCTTTTTAATCAGACTGCACAGTAATCAAATTTATTATATCATTTTATATGTAATCATTGTATTTCTTCCTTACACGTCGCAGAGGGAGAGACCATTGTTAAAATATGCAGCGAGGAGGTTGGCGATGACTCTGTAATAGATGTGGTGAGTCAGTTTTATCTGTTAATCATGTAAATACTTTTGTATGTAGTGGACTTCTGTGCAAAAACTAACATGACTACAATATGTGTAGGCTGTGGGTCTGGGTGTGACTTTCATTAAGCTTGGTGGACTTACTGGAGGAGGGAAGATGAACAAGTACAACCGTTTGCAGATCATCGAGCAAGAGCTTAAAGACCAGGGCATTCTGGGTATGCAAATCAATTTTTTTTACAAACTAAAACATAGTTCAGATTTGTAGATAAGTTCAGCAATATTCATTATCTAAGAGCAACAAATATACAGCTAACATAACTAATACTGTAATGTACACACTGTATAACAAATAGTAATATAAAGGTAAACCTGAGCATCTTTTTTTGTGTTTCGTACTCCACTCTTATGAAAATCTTATTATCTTGGTCACTTAATCCCATTTTGGGTGCTGGGCAGATACACCGTGGATCACTGTGCACACACTCACTCACACTCACTCAGACATGGAACATGGAAACTCCATCCAGATCGGGATTCAAACCTAGATTCCCAGTGCTGAGAGGCCGATGTGCCAACCACTCTGCCACTGTCTAACTATTTGCTGATTTTTTTTTTAACCCAAATATAAATGTGTCAGTCTTTAATTTCTGTTATATCTTAAAAGAAATGTGTGATAACGCATGAAAATACATCATGTCCACATTATGTACAAATGACATGTTTGGTCAAAGAATCTTGAATTTAATACAAAATTAATTCATCCAAAATGGCTGAAATACAAGTGAATTAAACAAACGATGTGTTTGATTTATACAGCAACACGAGAGGAGGTGAAACTACTCCATGTGAACAAGCAGGAGGAGGTCGACCCGACCGAGCAGGCAGACTGACAAGAACATGCTTTTTAAATGAGGTTAATTAGGTAAAAGTTATCCGCTGTGGTAGTATACTCATTTATATTTACATCACAGTGAACCCATTGTGTCACAAACACTGTCATTTACAAAACCATATACTTTCACTAAAATTCTGTAAACTAATTAACAATGGCAGAGCTCACTGAAGTTGTGTCTGCGCTGTGCGAGTTACACCCGTGTTTGGCACGCTGGGTTTAAGATCTGTTTAAACGAATCACTTGTATTAGGTTTCAAATAATCCTATTCTGAACTCAATAATTTTTCTATTGTACATCACTGGCTTCTCTAAAATAAAAAAGTCATAATATTTATATTACTATATCTAAGCTTTGTTGTTGAATTGTTACATTACTCTTAATACTTCTGTCATTGTAGAATTAATACGACCACCGTGGTCCCCCATACACTGGTGCAGCTCACGGGCATCGAACAGATGCATGTTATCGCAGGATCATGTGATGTACATCAAAACATAGGGGTCTAAATATTTAACACCGACTGCGATTGGGGTGATTTTTGGAAAAAAAATTTCATTTTTGCCTAATTTTGCCAAATAAGATATAGCAGGCATTAAATCAGATATGACTTCAGTGGTCTTAAATACAGCACATGAGCTGTATTTAAGGTGTTTGTATTGAAGTTCTGTCTTAAAGAGCATTTTCATTTGCAACTTAAGTGAAACCTAAGTGAACTTTTTTTTTTAAATAGTTTTAAAAAATTGTATATAAAAAGATTACTGTTCAATCACAATAAAATACATGTAATTTAATTTTCCAATATTAAGTGTTTTGTAAATATGAACAAAATGGAGCCTAAGATGAAAATGGGAAGCTTGCGATTTATGTCCGATTTGTTCAGTTTATTCTAAAATTTTCTTAATGAATGTTTATATATTTATATAAAACATATATTTAAACTATATAAAGCAGCAGTGTGTCCAGCTTTATCACCTTCAGGACAAATTTTGATGAACTGACACCTTTGGTGATCATCTGGTAGCTGAGGAAAAGTGCACAGCTGCATTCTGGAACCATCTTTGGGCTTATTCATCGTGGAATCAGTCAGTTGTTTGTATCTGTTGCCGGATAGAAAAGCCAAAAAGAAAAGGATTATCCTCCAGGGAATACCCACACTACCTCAAAAAAAAGTCACTCTAATACAATGCTCAAAAAAAAAAAAAAGAAACACTAAAATGACACATCCTGGATCTCAATTTATAAAATATTTCAGTTGAAAATCTTTATTTAGTAGATAGTGGAATGTGTGGAGAACAAAATAACATAAAAATAATCAAAATGTAAATCAAAATGATTCTCTCTCTCTCAGCGGAAATTCCTCAAGACAAGTTCAAATGAGGCTCAGTAGTGTGTGTGGCCTCCACGTGCCTGTATGACCTTCCTACAACACCTGGGCATTGCTCCTGTTTTGAGGGAAGAATAAATGTACACAGTTATATAATCTGCACACAGACTACATTTCATTGTGTCAGTGTCCCATGAAAAGGTAAACTTAAAATATCTGCAGAAATGTGAGGGGTGTACTCACCTTTGTGATTCACTGTAGATGGACTTAGTAGTTCTACAATTACATTTTGTAGTCCATCTTTTTAGTCCTGCTTTAGTATGTTCTCTGACGATCAGGACTGCCACAGAGGAGGTAATATTGTGGTGTGTGATTCTCAGTACTGCAGTGATACTGCCTTGGTGGTGGTGTGTTGTGTGTTGTGCTGGTATGAGTGGATCAGAGACAGCAGTGCTGCTGGACAGAGAACGGTCCACCAATTAAAACATACAGCTGTCTGATCCACTCGTACCGTCATCCACCACCCTAAAAATACATGCTCTGTGGGGGTCCTGATCAGCAGAAAACTAAGTAAAGAAGACTAACAGATGGACTACAGATTGGATTTTAGAACTACAAATTCCATTTATATGTTAAGTGGAAAAATAATGTGCTACACCTTATAAAATGTGGTTTAAAAACAAATAAAAATGGCAAAGGAGTACTTAATTTTCAAAACATTTGAAACAAGGAAGAATGTAACACAAATCCGTGATTTGTGAGATTTGTGAGGGGAAAGCACAGAAATCTGCTGATAACACTGCAGGACAGCACGGCTCCCTCACCAGGCAATCATTCAGTTCAGAAAATAAACAAAACTGAATAACAAAACAGGCCAAATGAAGAGCATCCTATACTTCGTTCTCTCTGTGTGTCTGTGTCTCTTCCTTGCTTGCGTGCTCTCTCACTCTCTCTCACACACGGGTACCTCCAATTTAGAGACTCTTTAGTAGAAATGATTGCTTTTTTGTTGTCTGACAAGTTATAGCAAGCTGAGAACACAAAAGCAAGCGTGAGAGAAAGATTCAGTGTGTTACAGTAATTATACACACAAACACACCATGCTTTGAGCCAAAGTGATCATCAGTGTACCAAGTGTACTGTACACTACCTCATACACCTAACACACCTAATATAACTAACACTACCTCATACACCAAACAAACCTAAAATAACTAACGAACACTACCTTTTACACCAAACAAACATGACTAACAAACACTACCTCTTACACCAAACAAACCTGATATAACTAACACTACCTCATACGCCAAACAAACCTAATATAACTAACAAACAATACCTCTTACACCAAACAAACCTAAAATAACTAACTAACACTACCCCATACACCAAACAAACCTAATATAACTAACACTACCTCATACACCAAAAAAACCAAAAAATAAATAACGAACACTA